>JADLZK010008509.1:0-158739 GCA_015847255.1 Hyparrhenia diplandra | reverse complement strand
TGCCTTTAGCATTAACTAGAGACAATATTCAGGTTATTACAGCGCTGGGGTAGATTACACCCATCGTAGAATTCACTGCCATGACTCGCAGGTCAGGCTCCAGAAATCAAAAGCAACAAAACCGATTATCCATAGTCTGCAGAGACAAATGTAATATCACTAAGTTTCAGAAACCAGCCTAGCACAGCCTTCTTTCATTCAGATGATCTCCACCCATCGTAGAATTCACTGCCATGACTCGCAGGTCAGGCTCCAGAAATCAAAAGCAACAAAACCGATTATCCATAGTCTGCAGAGACAAATGTAATATCACTAAGTTTCAGAAACCAGCCTAGCACAGCCTTCTTTCATTCAGATGATCTCCCCATTCACCAGTAGGTCCCAGCGTCTTCCCAGATCGCCCAAATCTTCATCATTTGTTGCCATAAGCTTCTTCTTCATCTCTTCAGTCAACATGCTCTCTTTATCATCAATAGTTGCTTGAAACATGATCACATCCCACTTGTTGTCCACCTGACTCATCCAGTCAGTCTTTCTGGTCTTGTGGCTATCATCTTTAGCTTGTTCACCTTGTACTTGAACTCCACTTTCTTGTCTTGTGGACACAGTATTTCCCAGGATTGTGCCATCACAGTGATACTCATTAGGAGGTTCTTCACACCTAACCAAGGAGTTCCCTGCATGCATACTGAACACCTCAGGTTTCCACAGCCCCCCAGCTGCTGCACAAAGGGAATTATCTACTAAATATTTCTTATTACTCAACCACATTTGTCCAATAGAGATAAAATCACTTCCTACTTGTCTACCACAGGCCTCGGAGATGAGATCCACATCCTGTCTGGCCACAACACAATGAAATAAAAGATGATTTACTGTCTCCTCTTCAGTACAAAATAAACAAGATTTATCAGCTAGTGTGACTCTAATACTTAAGTTGTCTCTTGTTAAGATCTTATTCTTAGTCATCAGCCAAATAAAAAACTGGACCCGAGGAGGAATTTTTAGGTTCCACACTGCAGGGACATGTACAGGTATAATACCTCTGAAATTGACAATTCTATACAAAGACTGTAATGAGTACACACCATTAGAATTAAACTACCAAATTAGAGCATCCTCCTCTTCAGTCAGCACTAAAGTTGAAGCTAGTAGAACCACTTCATTCCACATATTCATTAATCTTTGATCTACACATATCTTAAAAGTACATTTTAAATTTTCCCCATCCCATAGCTCTGCAATAGTTCCAGTTTGCTCATTGACCAAAGTGTAAATCTCCCAAAACTGAATTGCTAAGCTAGACTGTCCTAACCAATTATCCTCCCAGAATTTGATACTCTTCCCATTTCCTACTAGCCATCTATATCCTAGTTGAGCAGCCTTGGCAGCCCACATCACGCCTTTCATAAATTGGGAAGCACCCTACAGTAGAAGTACAGAAAATATTTGGCCTTTGTGTTCTATATTTGGAGTCAATCAACTGCTTCCACAACTTGTCTTTATCCAAGTTATACCTTTTATCCAGGGAACCTAGGAGGCAAATGTTTAAGTCTCTAATGTTTGGTATCCCTAAACCACCAAATTCTTTTAACATAGAAATACTTTCCCAATTTGCTAAATGTAATTTGTGATTTCCATCTTTATCATTCCATAAACAATTTGCCATATGAGAAGTAATAATCCTAATGGCCCACTTCGAAATTTGATGAAAGACAGCAAAATAGACTAGGATACTAGCTAGACATGCTCTTATCAACACTATCTTCCCAGCATGTGACAGGAGGTTACCCCCATCCATCCAGCTATTCTACTCATGAGTTTATCAACTAATGGCTGTAGATCTTCTTTTTTCAAGTGTTCATAATGTAAGGGTACTCCTAGATATTTAATTGGAAAGTTTCCAAGGGGACATGTGAAGATCTGAGCTATATCCTTGGCTTCCTCCTCTCCTATATTCATGGGAATAATTTCACTTTTATGGAAATTTATTCTCATACCCGACACTTGTTCAAAACAAATCAGAATTCCTTTTAGGTTAACTAGCTTTTCAGGATTGTTTTTAGAAAACAATATGGTATCATCTGCATATTGCAAAGAGATAATACCCTCTTCTCTAAAATTATCACCTAAGCCAGAAATTAGGTTTTCCTTAGCACCTTTAATTAGCATCCTTGTTAGAACATCACCAACTAAATTGAAGAGCAAAGGGGATATAGGATCTCCCTGCTTCTAACCCTTTCCTGTTTTAAAGTAGCTACTCTCCTCTCCATTTATCATTACACCTACTGAACCCCCTATGACAATTCTTCTAATCCAATTAATCCATTTTGGATCAAAACCCCTAGATTCAAGGATTTCAAAGAGAAAATCCCAATCTACTCTATCATAGGCTTTTTCATAGTCTAGTTTGATGACTACTCTAGGTTCTTTCTCCTTATTTATACTATGAACTAATTCATGAGCAATCACAACGCTTTCTAGGTACCTACATCCTAGCTCACATATATATAGTAAAGTCTGAATTTTTTGGTGACTGATTCCATCATCATCCATACTCTCTGAATCTTTACAGGTGTTCAACGAGGTGAACAGCCGGGAGATGGAGAAGATCAACGTGTTCAGCGGCATGTTCAACAGCTGGATCTTCTCGGCTGTCGCCGGCGCCACCGCCGTGTTCCAGGTGATCATGGTGGAGCTCTGGGGAAGTTCGCGAGCACGGTGCACCTGAGCGGGAGGCTCTGGCTCGCCAGCGTGCTCATCGGCTCGGTCAGCCTGGTGGTCGGCGCCTTCCTGAAGCTCATCCCTGTCGATTCCGGCAGTGACGTCTCGTCTGACAGCCACGATGGGTACCAGCCCATCCCCACCGGCCCCAACGCCGTGTGATTTCCGAGAGACCTTCGGCCATTATTCTTTATTTTTATTTGTTTTGTAGAAAAGAGAATGAGCCCTCAGATTCGTTTACAGTTTTTAGAAAAAAAAATGTTTTTTAGATAGGAGCGACGGTTGTATATGCCCGTCCTCAGGAATTTGATCATCATCTCTTGGCTATTTTGTCTTTGTAGCCAGCAATGTTTTGTGTTTCTGAATGTGGATGATAGAATCAATGTTTTTTCTAGCGAATAATGAGAATGTGTGAAGCTTTGCATAATGGTGTATTAGAACCCTACTAGAATAAATATTGAGATCACTATCACTATTTTTAGCGTACACCAATATTGATCCCGGCTTATTAATAATAATAATAATAAGTAAGCGTTAGTGCACAAGTTGCTGCTTCCTAACCGGACGACCCGCCATTGATAAAATCCAGCTCGTGCATAAGCTTGAGCTGGAGTGCGCTGACAGGACATGGCTCTCGAGCGGTCGGAGGTGTTCAACGAGGCGCATAAACACTAATTGGAGACCTTCGCTAACCGCTGAGCTCCTGCTGAATTTTGTATTTGTCTTGCATGATTAAGTATCGTGGCCTAGGCACGCGCCCCCGAGTAGGCGGAGGTCCTTCCTCCGGCACTCTGATGGGCGGGGACCGCGACCTCCGCCCGGCACCTCTAACTCGGCTCATAGTCCAGCCCGGAGATGCTCGGATCTCCGGTTTCGAGCTCCTCTGGGAGAACCCCGGCCGGAGGTCATAACCGTAGGGGCCCGGGGAAGCCCAAATGGGCTAGGAGAGGGCCCATTTGGGTAAAGGAGGTTTGACCTAAGGAAGGACGCTTGAGGCCCCCTCGACAAGAAGGCAAACAGCTAAATATGCCGGGAATATAGAAGGGCAACACTGTAATCTTGTATTCCCGCATGCTGTAAAACTATAAATAGGGGGCAAACCTCCCCTTTCTGATGGTAGGTGGAGACCATTTATGGACATTTATTATTGAGCGATTTTGTATTCCATAGTCCAGTTCTAGCGATCCTCCCCCCAGAGCTCCGCCTGGGCGGAGACCATTTGCCGTGTTGGAAACTACCGTTTCAACATTGGCGCCCACCGCGGGGCCAAACTAGAGAACCATGGCTCCACAAAAGAGGAAGAAAGCTACTACGAGACCAAGGCCCCAAATAAAAAATACTTTTCCGACAAGTGTAACACAAGAAGTACTTACGCAACGGAACGGGATGACCCCCTGCAGGACGAGGAGCGTGAAGATGAAGAAGCCGTTGGCGAGGAAGAAGAACCGGCCGCTCGAACAGGCGCACCTTAAGGCGGGGGCTCCACCCAGTCCCAGGAACTACTGCAGCTACAGGACACCCTTCAAAGATTATAGCAGGAAAGAAATCAAGCCGCGGCCGCATATGCCGAGATCGTCAAAGTGCAGCAGGCCTTGGCCCAGGCAGCGGAGATCAGACAACAAATCGCACTCTTGCAGGCGGAGATACAAAGCATGCAGGTGATTGGCCAGGCATCGCCAACCCAGCCGCCTCTGATCATCCCATCCATACCCATATCCAGTCACGCAGCGGTAACAACGACTCCGGAAGTCACTCCCAACCCTCTAACTACCCATAATGTCCTTGATGAGCGAAGGTCTTTCGACCCCAAATCACCCCTATCGGAGGGAATACAAAAGACACCGTGGTTAGTCAGATACAAACCCAGCCAACTCCCAAGGTTCAACGGAAGAACAGAACCACATCAGCGCAAAAGCTCGGCAGCACTAGACTTCTCGCAAGAAAGCGCAAGCGAAGGTTAGCAAAAGCAGTGAAAGCGATGGCCAAGGGTACCCTCCGCACCACCAAGGGGGGCTCCTTTTATAGGCACACGAGAGACCCTTCGCATTCCAAAACCAACGGGCGCGACCGACTGGCGGATAACGGTCACATCAACCTCAAAAGATGCGCTTATTTGTCCATTGAAATCGCGACGCTTCAACTCCCACAGGCGAAGGTCCAAGACGACACGTGCCAGGGGGGAAGACACCCCTCAACACCTCCGGCTAGTGCCGAGGGAATTTGAGAACAAGGGTATGTCTTTGCCTTGGCCACTTTCGTCCCTCGAGGAGGGGGAACTTTGGGACACGGTCCCCTAGGCACCAAAGAGGTGTCGAATCAAGCGAAGGAAGGCCTTGAAAGGGGGAGGCTTTACTAACCAAGTGAAACCCTATTTGATTTTTTGTGGATGTTTAGTAGGGTTGAGCAACAAGCCGAGATAAGGCGTCCCTAGAGCAAAGCGAAGGTCCCTCCACCAGCGATTCGAGATGGTGATCTCCGCTAGCACCATGGACCAGAGCCGGACATAGCGGAGACATCTAGCCTCAAGTACCCAAAGCTGAAGTTCGGGGACTACCCCGGCGAAGGTGTCATCCGTTGGGCCCGAAGTTGGAGAACTATCTCCCAAATGGGCCCAGTGTTGGCCCATTTGGCTAAGGCGGTTCAAGCTGGAAAGGACGCAAGACCCCGAGACAATAAGGCAAATGCCGGAATATGCCAGAATATAGGACAAATTTGTAATCTTGAATTTACGTATGATGTAAACTATAAATAGGGGCAAAGCCCCATGTTGTTGGTTGGTGAATGAAATTTATGACCATTTTTATTGAGCATTCTCCACTCGGACTTAGTCCACATCCTCCTCCCCCAGAGCTTTGCCTAGGCAGAGGCCCTACACCCGTGTTAGAAACCCAAGTTTCAACACAAGTAGCACGCACCATCGGCACCCCATCGGATGCCGTTCCAATTTCCAAATGCCCCCTTTTCCCATTTCCTCGAGCAAAGACCGACACAGATCGCCCCTGTTTCAAAAAGGTTTCCTTCCTTGACTCTTGGGGGACTCAAGTTACTAGTTCATAGCTAGCTAGTATATACGGTATAGAGTATCTGTAGTAAACTAAAGGTAGAAGGAAGTGCAGCATGGACTGTTGAGGCAGGACGGTGTGCACACCTTTTATAAGAGCCAAAGAAATGAAGGCAGGCAGCTAAAGGACACAACTTGACTAACATACTTCAATTCAGTGTGGTATTTATGCATATGCATGCTATTGTCATCCATGATCAAAGGACACTAAATTCATCACCGCTAGGCAAACACCCGGCTCAGGCTTTGTTTAATTATCTAACAATAGTTATAGAAAAATTCTACACCATCAACCACGTTGTCAAAATCCCAACTTTCACCTATTGTCATCCGGACCCTCACTCATCATTGTCCATTGCCATTCCATGCTTGCAACCATCCCCACTCGAGGCATTGACATAAGTTCGCATCCACACACACTCGCCACCATTTGTGCCATCCACATCTGCACCCGTCCCCACCGGCACCTAGATTTGAGAGGTGAGGGGAGAGAAAGGTGCAATCCTCTGTGTCGTGAAAGTGTCGACAGTGAAAATGTTTTCTACATTGATCGCTATATATGTAGACCGGATATAGAAAAGGGTTTCTTATAAGTTGCCTTCTTATAATAGGCAAGTTGGTTGTTGTGGTAGTACAACTCCCACTAGCAAAACATAATGCTTCATGTACCAAAAAGGCAGCATCATTTATTTGCTGCAACCAGAAACGATAGTTGCTCTACTAACATCCCACTCTAATAAACACTGGTTTGTTTGTGTGTGCCGCAGTGCACCATTCGTTGATTGTATATAAATGTAAGTTAACTTCTTCAATCGCACTAATATTTACGTATTTCACCAAATCAATCACCGGGCTCAAATCTTGAGAGGTAAGAGGGAGGCACAACTTTTCACTAGCATGTTGTTTACTCCCTCTGTCCCAATATGAATGTCGTTTTAGCTTTGAACATTTGTCCCAAAATGAATATCCATTTGAGGTAGTAGAGTAGGTTCTGCACCCTAGTATAGCAGTACAATACCTTTACCGTACCACTGAGCATGCATCCTCCTCATTGGTATGAATGATGGGATATCTGAGCATTGTGTTTCTTGCAACCTAGGTGTTAAATGGTACACGTGTACAGGTCCCCAGACGACTATAATATTGGTACCGAAGGAGTATATATGTAGAATCTGCATTGAACGTGACAATATAGAAACTGACTCATGCATCTTGTAGACAAGACATAATCAATCTTCAACACCGTGCTAACTACTTTGACCACTTTATTTTTAGCACAGTCGGATACACTGCGCTTGTGTTGTAGGATTCAAATCCCGAGACACCTCCCACTCAAGCACGAGCCTACTTTTGACCATCCGCTACATGCTTGTTGCTTTGGTGTTGTAATAGAAGAATCTTTTCTTTCGTGTAGCTTTGGAGAATGATCTCCACATGGGTCTGCCGGTGGCGATCCCGAACAAAGTACTGAGGGGCCAATTTGCCATTTCAAACCACATTTACAAATGATTTGATTTGCTCCTTGTCCGATCTCAATATTAGCAGGGTACATGCCTTCCAAAAATCATGAATTGGGAAACGATATTGGATACTCTTGGAGATGTTCTTACAACAAGATCATGTCACACGTGGTTGTGATTTACAAAATCATAATCTGCGACACGCTAATGCTGACTATCCAAACAACTCACGGCAACAAAAGTGGATAGTACGTGCCATCAAGTGCACGTATCCGACCATCGCACCAATTGTTAGCCTCCTCTTGAATCAGCATTCTCAAGTGATCTACTAGTGAGGTTGCGATTCCGTTGAACGTTCTTTCATTCCTTTCCTTCCACATGCTCCACAAAGATGGAGCCGACCATGAAGAAAGGGGAATCAAAACCGAGCTGCACTTGCTCGCAGATGAAAAGTCACAAGCTTGTAGCTGAGCATCAACCAGACCATGCATGGAGTGATCTGCCTGGCCACAGGCCTTGAAGAGATGCGAAGCTGCCGACAACGGAATCCTCGAATGATGTAACCACGGGGTTGTGCCAGCCCTCAACTCATCTTCGCCTCGCTTGTTACCGACGACGCGTTGTCATGGTGGTGAATGATGTGCATGCACCATGTGTCGTTAGGCACCATGTAACGGACGACATCACGGCTGAACATGCTGCTCTTGAACTAGTGTTTTCATGCGAGTAATTCTTCCTAGTGCCTCCTAATCCTAACCTCATCGCCGTCCTTCTTTGAGCTCTAACCAGAGTTCCCGAGAGATGGCATTGCTCTCTAGATTTCTCACAACTTGATCCTATACAATTGTTTCTAAGCGTTGTTATTGATATAAAAGAACGTTGGCTATATATGCCGCTAGCACCGGGGCCAAAACAAATGGGAAATGTGACAGGAGATGAGGCTCGGTCTATATAAGAAGTGATATCCTTCAAGAAGGAGAGGTTGTGTTGATGAACACACTAACACTTCCCTCTATCTTAATTACCTCCCGCACATGATCATGTTATATAATATATAGTTCCCAACTCATTTACATGCCTCAAATGATCATATTCATGTGTGTGTATGTGAAGTTATTATTCTTTATGTCCAATTGTGCAACTTTATGCATGTATCAAATTGCATATATGGGAAAATATAAAAAGATGTACTATTTGTCATTTGTATATGCATATTTACTTGTACCATGCATCAAATCCTTAATTTAAGGCATTGAATTGATTGGCTAAACGAAAGGTGAATGATCATCTAGCGTTTAGCGTAGGATAACATTAATTGTAGTAGAAGACGATGATAGTGCTTCTATAGAAAAGAGGTCAACAATCGTGCAACATGATCTACGCCATCCGGCCAAAGCCTCTGCCGCTCTCTACAACATAGTTGACTTGGATAACCGGAGTGGATTTGGGGTTCAAGAGCAAGGAATTTGGAATTCGGGCCAAGAAGACAAACTCGGAAGTAGGGTTGGGTTTCAATTATTCCTTCATTATTATTGGTTAACCACCAACAAGACATGGCTTTGAAATCTCATGTTTGGTTTTGGAAATTGATGACACTCTTGTGGACTAATCCATTGCTCTAAGTGTATGATTTGAGAAAGGATTAGGTTGATGACAAGGAGCATGATGATCATGAACATGGACGATGATGATGGACATGATGGATCGTCAAGCTCGGTGATCGGCTTAAGAGGAACCCGAGATCAAGACAAAGGTATCTTGATAGGGTTTTCCTTTTAGTGATCAAGACACGATAGAGCGTGTGATCACATTATAGGATAGATAGCCGACTATCAAGAGGGGATGCCGCGACAATCCTTGCATGAAGTGCTTCTAGGTCCAATTGACTTGTATATTGCATTTAGGACAATGAGAGCACTAACTTCGATCTTGCCTAACTTATCGACGTGCTAACATTGGTGATAACGTGGTCATCTTGACGTGTTGGCAACCCTTGGCAAGAGGCGGCAAGTTTGAAGCAAAGAGCAAACGAAAAGGAAGAAAAAGCCGCCGCCCGTAGGCGGCCGGACGCACGCAGGTGTTGACCGGACGCGATCGACCGGCCGTTCCCGGCCGCGCGCTCGCGTAGAGCTCAAGTAGTGCGAAAATGACCGGACACCGGACCGAAGTCGACCGACGCCCGCGTTCGATCGAAGCCGCGACCGGACGCCGCCAGAGGGTGCCGGTATGCGGGCCCGACCCTTTGTCGGCGACCGGCCAAGGATGTAGGACACCGGACCCGGACCCGCCGGTGGTTCCGTCCGTGGCGTCCGGCCACCCCGAAAAGTGCACAATTTGAAGGCAACGGCTCTATTTCGAGGGGAGCCCTATATATACTCATTTGGTCGGTTCATTTGAGTCGCTCTTGCACATTTAAACACTCTAACTTGCTAGTGAGCTTGTGAGACTCCTCTCCACTCATCTCCTCATCACTAATTCGATTCTTGGTGAGATTGAGAGAGGTAGAAGTGTATTGCTTGCATCGGTTGCATTTAGAAGCACTTCATCCTTGGAGAAGCCGCGATTCTTGTTTTCTTGGGAATTTGCCCGGTTCCCTAGCGGCTTGGAGCAAGAGGCGGTGTTGAGCTCAAGTGGAGCTTGTTTGAGGCCACACCGGTGGTGATTGTGAGGGGTCGTTCCTTACCCCGCGGAGATTCGCGAAAGGAGCACTAGTGGATTGCTCGTGGCTTGTTGGACCCTCTCTTGTGATCGTTTGCTTGAGCCCCATAGGGGTTTTGGCACCGCCATTAAGCTTAGCACACGCGTCAAGTGAGTGCGTCGCCACAACGAGGACTTAGCGTCTTGCCGGCAAGCACGTGAACCTCGGTAAAAATCATCGTGTCAATTGTGTGCTTGCTCGTTGGAGATTTCATATTGATCACGGTGATTGGCTTCCACCTCTACACTTCATCGCCGGTATATCGATCACCCTCTCTAGCATTTACTTGGATATACTTGTGTAGAATTGCCTAGATTGTTTAGTTGCTTACCTTGTTAGAATTGTTAGCTCCTAGTTGGTTTTCTAGTTAGAATTGCTTGATCACCTAGGAGTAATATAGCAACCTAGCTCTTGTGTGGACTTAGAGATATTAGAATTGCTATATTTGTCTTGTGGCTTGCATAGCTAGTTTGTAGCATCGCTTTGTTAGCTTCGCCATCTTATTTACTAATCGGTTTGCTTAGTGTTGTTGCAAGAATTTTTAATAGAGTGTTCACCCCCCTCTAGCCATTAGGACCTTACAAGTGGTATCAGAGCCGAGGCACCGTATTTGAGTGGCTTAACAACCAACGGTGACAAAATGGCTATGACTTTCCATGTCAACAACACCAAGAAGACGCCACCTTTCGATGGCACCAACTTTGCCTATTGAAAGGTGAAGATGACCGTACACCTCAAGTCAATCAATAGAGAAGTGTGGGTTGTGACGGAGAACAAGTTTGAGGTGGCAAAACCAAATGAGCCAACCGCCGCCGAAGAGAAGAAGATCTATGCAAATGATCTTGCCGTGAGTGCATTTCATGAGGCATTCAACGATAGAGTGTTTGAGCAAGTCAAGTCACTCACAATTGCTCATGAGATATGGAAGAAGCTAGAAGAGTGCTATGAGGGCACCAAGGCGTCAAGCAAGCAAAGGCCTATATCAAGCTTGAGCAATTCAATAGCTTCAAGATGGAGGAAGATGAGAGCGTCTTGGGAGATGTTCCACCGCATGCAAGTGTTGGTGAACGATCTCAATGCACTTGGTGAAGACATCAAGGACAAGACCTTCAACATGAAGTTCTTGAGGTGTTTGCCCGAGCGGTTTGGGATGTTCATCACCGTGCTTGTGAGGATAAATTTGAAGGATTTGACACCCAACCAATTGCTTGATGAGGTCATGACCGATGACTCCTATAGAGATGACAAGAAGAAGCAAGAGCTCATCAACAAGGCAAACAAGAAGGTCAAGGAAGAAGAGAAGAAAGAGGACAAGAAGGGATTGGCACTCAAGGCAAGCTCATCATCCAAGGGCAAGAAAAAAAGAAAGAAGAGTCAAGTGATGATGAAGAGGAAGCTTCTACAAGTGGAAGTGAGATTAATGAGCACATGGCTCTCTTTTTGAGGAGATTGGGAAAATTTGTGAAGAAGAACTACATCTCCAAGAGCAAAGAAGAAGCAATCATCAAAGAAGAAGACCAAGGATGGCAAGAATGAGGGCAACATGACATGTTTTTCGTTGCCATGATGATTGTCACTTGATTGCCGAAAGTGCCCATATGAAAGTGATGATGAGAAGGGCATCAAGAAAGCAAGAAAGAAGAATGATGCCAAGAATGAGAAGGAGAAGAAGCCCAAGAAGAAGAATGAGTCACATGTGGCTATGTGAGATAGTGATGGCTCATCCTCTTCAAGTGATGAAGAAGAGGAGAAGAAGAACAAGAAGAAGGGACAAGCTCACCTTGCTATGCATGACAAGATCTCCCTCTTCGACACTCCTTCTTCATACTTTATGGCTAAGACCACTAAGGTACAATCTGTCACTAAAGATGATGATGATGATAGTGATAGTGATAGTGATGATGAGGAGCCAACTCAAACTAGAGAGGAGTTGTAAAGCATGTTTGATGAGTGCGTTGTCATGTTCAAGCAAAGTAGAAAGGAATGCAAGGGCTTGCATAAGGAAACAAAGAGCTTTAAGCAAGAACTTGATGAGCTTCGGGCATCTTATGAGAGTCTAAAGGAAGACCATAAGAAGCTTGAGAAAACTCATTCTAAGTTAGAGAAAGCTCATTCCTCTCTACTTGATGAGCACAAGTTGTGCTTAGTTGAGGACAAGGTTGATACATGCAACGCAAGCATCATGTGTGATATCCTAGTTGATGAATCAACCCCTAAGTGTGAGACCTCCACTATCTCTATCACTAGCATATCCATCTCTAGTGAAGATAATGACAACCCTATGCTTATTCATGAGAATGCATGTTTAAAGAGGGAAGTAAAGGAGCTCAATCACTCCTTGGCTAAGGCCTAAGGTGGTGAGGACCGCTTGCTTATGTGCTTGGGTAGCCAAAGGGCATCCTTATATAAGGAGGGCTTAGGCTATATCCCCAAGAAAGGCAAGGCCGCCCTTGTAACTCACAAGACACGTTTTATGAAAAACAATGGTAGCTATTGCAAAGCTTGCAAGCAAGTTGGTCATGTAGAGCAAAAGTGCATGAACAAGAGGACCAATGTTACTTCTATCAAGCTTGATCATTCATATATGCTTGTGAAGAAGAACAATGGTGTTCGTGCTAGGTACATTGGTACACCATGGATGGGCTCAAAGAAGAAAGCCATTTGGGTACCAAAGGCCTTGGTAACTAACCTTGAAGGACCAAAGCAACATTGGGTACCTAAGAAGAATTGATCTTTTGTAGGTCAATTACCGTGGGGGAGAGCATTGGATAATGGATAGTGGGTGCACTCAACACATGACCGGGGATTCTCATATGTTCAAGTCTATTAGCATCAAGGGCATTGATGAATATGAATCAATCACATTTGGCAATGACAAGAAAGGCAATGTGTTGGGGCTAGGCAAGATTGCTATCACTCAAGAGAAGAGCTTATCAAAAGTGTTGTTATTTGATCATCTTGATTACAACCTATTGTCGATTTCTTAACTTTATGATCATGGCTACAAATGTATATTCACAAGCCAAGAAGTTGAAGTGGTTAGTGGTGATGGTGCAAACATGATCTTCAAAGGGATTTAGATATGGTGATCTCTACCTTGTTGATTTTAACTCAAAAAGAAGCCAAGTTGACAACATGTCTACTCTCAAAGGCTAGCAAAGGGTGGTTGTGGCATAGAAGGCTTGGTCATGTTGGGATGAAGCAATTGAACAAGTTGTTGAAGCATGACTTGGTTAGAGGCTTGGATAATATGAAGTTTGAGAAGGACAAACCTTGTGGAGCATGTCAAGCGGAAAGCAACATGGCAATGCACATCCAACCAAGAGCATAATGAGTACAAGCAAGGCATTTGAGTTGCTACACATGGACTTGTTTGGGCCAACATCATATTCTAGCATTGGAGGCAACAAGTATGGTTTTGTCATAGTTGATGACTACACTAGATACACATGGGTGTTCTTTTTTTGCATGACAAGAATTATGTGTTTGAGCTATTCAAGACATTTATCAAGAGGGTTCAAAATGAATTTGAGACATCCATCAAGAAGATTAGGAGTGACAATGGAAGTGAATTCAAGAACACAAGAATTGAAGAGTTGTGTGATGAGCTTGGAATTGGACATCAATTCTCACCAACCTACACTCCTCAATCCAATGGTGTAGTTGAAAGGAAGAATAGAACCTTGATTGAAATGGCAAGATCAATGCTTAGTGAATACAATGTTAGCCATTCCTTTTGAGCCGAAGCAATCAACACGGCTTGCTATTGTAGCAACCGACTCTATTACCATGGGATGCTTGGGAAGACACCTTATGAGTTGCTCAATGGAAGAAAGCCCAATATTGGTTACTTTAGAGTCTTTGGATGCAAATGCTACATTCTCAAGAAAGGCACAAGATTGGGCAAGTTTGACAAGAAATGTGATGAAGGTTTCTTAGTTGGATATTCAACCACAAGCAAAGCATATAGAGTTTGGAACTTGGGTAGTGGCAAGCTTGAAGAAGTTCATGATGTTGAATTTGATGAAACCCAAGGCTCTCAAAATGAAGTTGAAAATCATGATAATGTGAGTGGTTCCAACTTGGAGAATGCAATGAGAAATATGGACAATGGTGATATTCGGTCAAGACAAGTTGATGATGGTGATGACACTCCATTGCCTACCACTACGGTTGACATCAATACAAATGAAGCTAGCACTAGTGGCACTCAAAGTGAAGATCAAGAACAAGAGCAACAAGCTAGTCCATCCACTCATCCTAGTCATCAAGTGCAAGTGATGCAACCATCCAACATTGCAAGAGACCATCCAATTGATCAAATTGTCGGTGACATCAATAGTGGAGTGGTTACTAGAAGAAGATTGGCATCTTTTGTGCTCATCATGCCTTTGTAGCACAAGAAGAACCGAGAACATTGAAAATGCATTAAAGAAGGAAGATTGATAAATGCCATGCATGAAGAGTTGAACAACTTCAAGAGAAATGATGTGTGAGAATTGGTGGAAAGGCCAAAGGACTACAATGTGATAGGAACCAAGTGGGTCTTCAAGAACAAGCAAGATCAAGATGGAATTGTTGTGAGGAACAAGGCAAGGCTATTAGCTCAAGGGTACACTCAAGTAGAGGGTCTTAACTTTGGAGAGACCTATGCACCGGTTGCTAGACTTGAAGCAATTAGAATCTTGCTTGCCTATGCATGTGCTCATGATATTAAGCTCTATCAAATGGATGTGAAGAGTGCATTCTTGAATGGCTTTATCAATGAGTTGGTGTATGTTGAACAACCCCGGGTTTCAAGATGACAAGTATCCCAACCATGTCTACAAATTGAAGAAGCCTTTGTATGGCTTGAAGCAAGCACCAAGAGCATGGTATGAGAGGTTGAGAGATTTTCTCCTCTCTAAAGGGTTCAAGATGGGAAAAGTGGACACCACTCTCTTCACCAAGAAGATTGGGAATGACTTGTTTGTGTTGCAAATATATGTTGATGACATTATCTTTGGGTCAATCAATCAAGAGTATTGTGAGGAGTTTGCTAAGATGATGGCCAATGAGTTTGAAATGTCAATGCTTGGAGAGCTCACATTCTTTCTTAGACTTCAAATCAAGCAATTGAAGAATGACACATTCATTAGTCAAGGCAAGTACATCAAGGATATGATCAAGAAGTTTGATCTTCAAGATGCCAAGTCAATGTCCACACCAATGGGAACCAATGGAAGCTTAGACCCCGACCCTAGTGGCAAGATGGTTGAACAAAAGAAGTATCGGTCCATGATTGGTAGTTTGCTCTATGCAACCGCATCAAGACCGGACATTACATTTAGTGTGGGCATGTGTGCTAAATATCAATCCGATCCAAGAGAAAGTCACCTCAAAGCAACAAAGAGAATTGTGAGGTACTTGAAGGGCACACAAGATGATGTTGGACTATGGTATCTAAAGGGATCCAAATTTGATTTGATTGGATATTCGGATTCCGATTATGGAGGATGCAAGATAAATAGAATGAGCACAAGTGGCACATGTCAATTCCTTGGAAGGTCACTAGTATCATGGTCTTCAAAGAAGCAAAATAGTGTTGCTCTTTCAACCGGAAGCCGAATACATTAGTGCGGGAAGTTGTTGCACTCAATTGCTTTGGATGAGGTCAACCTTGAGGGATTTTGGATTCAAATTTGACAAGGTTCCATTGTATTGTGACAATGAAAGTGCAAGGAAGATGACTCAAAATTCGGTTCAACATCCAAGAACAAAGCACATTGATATAAGGCACCACTTCATAAGAGATCATCAACAAAAGGGTGACATTTGTATCATGGGCATTGGCAAGAAGATCAACTAGCCGACATATTCACCAAGCCACTTGATGAGAAGAGGTTTTGCATGCTAAAGGGAGAATTGAACATTATTGACTTCTCCAACTTGAGTTGATGCACCCCACTAATATGACATGCCTCTCCTTTGACAAACCCCAAGGTAAAGGTTGGTTGTCATGGCATTCATATATTGCTAAGGACTTGTTAGTGCATCTAGACATCATGCATGCTTAATAGTCTCATTCATGAAAAATAAAATGTTTTCAATGTATGTGTGGCACCACTATTGCTTTGAATGCTTTTATGAACTAGTGGTGGCATATGACATGTTTATGTGCTTGCAATCCTAGTGTCAACTCTAGAAAATGAGCTATTGATGTGTATTCTAACATGGTGCAAGATAACCCTTGTGTATATGAGGTGTGAAAAAGCTTGTCCTTGGTTCAAACTTGAATACATGGAAAGGCAAGTGATCTAGATGAGACCACATGTGTGACTTTGATTGACTTGATTTCTCTCATTTACACCTTTTTGGTGATTATTGACAAAGGGGGAGAAATAAGTCACAAAGATGGATGTTGGAAAGGATCACACAAATATAGGAGCAAGCTCATAGACTATTTGTGCATTTGTATGTGCATGATCATAATGTATGTTGCATTGGCAATTTAAATTCAAGATACATGATTGCTTGGTGTATGCTAGTTTTTGAAAAATTGATTGATGTATTGATCAACTAGCATGCATAGGATGTATCTAGACAAAGCTCACATTTTAGCCTATAATGTTGATCTCATGGGGTATGTTGAGTTTTGATGGTTGTCTAGTTACATTGATGCTAAGGACTCCGATGGTTTCACGCTTCAAAGGTCCAATTCTAGAACCTTAGCATCTCTTTTTGGTATTAGTATCTCTCCCAAGATTTCTATCCATACATATGTGCTAAATTGATCCAAACACATGGAAGCACATATGTAGGGGAGCTACTACTACCAAAACCGAAGCTTGAAATGTTTGTCCAATCCTTGATTCATGATCAAATTCCTATGGGCAAGCAATTCAAGTTCAATTGAATTTTATTTCATATCTTTGTGATTTTGGTTGTCATCAATTACCAAAAAGGGGAGATTGAAATCTCATGTTTGGTTTTGGAAATTGATGACACTCTTGTGGACTAATCCTTTGCTCTAAGTGTATGATTTGAGAAAGGAGTAGGTTGATGACAAGGAGCATGATGATCATGAACATGGACGATGATGATGGACATGATGGATCGTCAAGCTTCGGTGATCGGGCTTGAGAGGGAACCCGAGATCAAGGCAAAGGTATCTTGATAGGGTTTTCCTTTTAGTGATCAAGACACGATAGAGCCGCGTGTGATCACATTATAGGATAGATAGCCGACTATCAAGAGGGATGCCGCGACAATCCTTGCATGAAGTGCTTCTAGGTCCAATTGACTTGTATATTGCATTTAGGACAATGAGAGCACTAACTTCGATCTTGCCTAACTTATCGACGTGCTAACATTGGTGATAACGTGGTCATCTTGACGTGTTGGCAACCCTTGGCAAGAGGCGAAGCAAGTTTGAAGCAAAGAGCAATGAAAAGGAAGAAAAAAGCCGCCCGAGGCGAACGGACGCCACGCCGGTGTTGATCGACGCATCGACCGGTCTCTTGCGCCGGCGAGCTCGCGAGAGAGCTCGCAAATGCGAAATGACCGGACGCCGGGACCGGCTCGGATCGACGCTCCCGGCCGTCGATCGGAAGCGCGACCGGACGCGGAGGAGGGTGCCACCAGGGCCCGACCCTTTGCCGGTAGTTTATCGGAAGCGATGGATCGACACGACCGACCCGCCGGTGGTTCCGGTCCGTGGGTCCGTCCCACCCCGAAAAAGTGCACAATTTGAAGGCAACGGCTCTATTTCGAGGGGAGCCCTATATATACTCATTTGGCTGGTTCATTTGAGTCGCTCTTGCACATTTGAACACTCTAACTTGCTAGTGAGCTTGTGAGACTCCTCTCCACTCATCTCCTCATCACTAATTCGGATTCTTGGTGAGATTGAGAGAGGTAGAAGTGCATTGCTTGCATCGGTTGCATTTAGAAGCACTTCATCCTTGGAGAAGCCGCGGGATTCTTGTTTTCTTGGGAATTTGCCCGGTTCCCTAGCGGCTTGGAGCAAGAGGCGGTGTTGAGCTCAAGTGGAGCTTGTTTGAGGCCACACCGGTGGTGATTGTGAGGGATCGTTCCTTACCCCGCGGAGATTCGCGAAAAGGAGCACTAGTGGATTGCTCGTGGCTTGTTGGACCCTCTCTTGTGATCATTTGCTTGAGCGCCCATAGGGGTTTTGGCACCGCCATTAAGCTTAGCACACGCCAAGTGAGTGCGCCGCCACAACGAGGACTTAGCGTGCCGGCAAGCACGCGTGAACCCTCGGTAAAATCATCGTGTCAATTGTGTCCTTGCTCGTTGGAGATTTCATATTGATCACGGTGATTGGCTTCCACCTCTACACTTCATCGTCGGTATATCGATCACCCTCTCTAGCATTTACTTGGATATACTTGTGTAGAATTGCCTAGGTTGTTTAGTTGCTTACCTTGTTAGAATTGTTAGCTCCTAGTTGGTTTTCTAGTTAGAATTGCTTGATCACCTAGGAGTAATATAGCAACCTAGCTCTTGTGTGGACTTAGAGATATTAGAATTGCTATATTTGTCTTGTGGCTTGCATAGCTAGTTCAGTAGCATCGCTTTGTTAGCTTCGCCATCTTATTTTTACTAATCGGTTTGCTTAGTGTTGTTGCAAGAATTTTTAATAGGCTATTCACCCCCACTACCGTAATCCCGAGATTTCGTGGAGAGTGGAGATACCGCCATGAAATGCCATTTTACTCTCACGAAAATGATTCGTGACGAGCAAACCGTCACACAAAAAGTTCTCACGGTAACGAGATCACGAAAAATACAGCTTTTCATGAGGGTTAGGTCTCACGATTTGTTTTCGCGACGCAATTTCATGAGAGTCACCTCCACGAAAAATCACAAATCGTCGGGTTTGCATGAGAGTATTTCGTGGAGGTGACCGTCATGAAATCAATTCGTGAGAGTTACATAATTCACACGAAAATAGTATTTCCCGAGAGGAAGGTATCACCACGAAATAAGTTTGAACCATCACGAAATATAAATTTCGTGAGAGCGAGACACCACCACGAAAAACATGTTGAACGCTCACGAAATATGGTTTCCATAGGAATGAGCTGCAGCCGGGACACCTATTTCGTGAGGGTAAAACCTGCGAAAAACATTGAATCCAAATCCCAAATGCGGTCAAATTTCAATATACAATCCAAAGATAAAAACACAATCGATTTCCATACATGCATAGATTCATTTAAATTCAATCCGGACATGTCACAAAGTGTTCAACACTTGCACTCGAAACATATTACATTAGTCTCCAAATCATTACATTGATGAAATGCAATATTGTCTAATAATATATCATAGCCATCTAAGACAAGTTCGAAAGCCAAAGACATACATAGCTCAAAGTCATCTAGTACAACACCAAAAGGTTTTGCTTCAACCTAGGGTCATTTGGTTAGCAAAATAAGCCTAGCATCCATTACTTTGGATCAAAAGAGCTCAAAAGTTTAGGTTTTAGTCCCATCCGATTGCATCAATCATCATCGATATCGCCCTCATTATCATCAACATGTCCATCCTCTTCAGCGATGTTATCCTCTCCATTACCACTATTCATGTCATCATTTTCACTTTGCCACTAATGTCATCACTACCATCATCACGGTAAATTTGTTGCATTCATCTCTTCCACAAAGAGTCATCATCATCTACATCGGTGTCCACGATATCGACTAGCAAGTATTTCAAGTGGATTAGTGCTAACTTGTGACATTTCGAAACCCGAAAAAAAAGATCAATTTCGGTCTTAGACTTCAAGTAAACCGACTTGTGACAGTTCGAGGCATGAATAATACACCATTTATGTTCACGAGAACAACAACCCACAACCATGCTTCTCACGGTCCCTATCCATAGAGTATATACATCTAGGTGTAGTAGTTGAATAACTACAAGATGACGATTCGTGGCATGAATAATACACCATTTATGTTCCGCGAGAACAACAGCCCACAACCATGCTTCTCACGGTCCCTATCCATAGAGTATATACATCTAGGTGTAGTAGTTGAATAACTACAAGATCACGATTCGCATGAATAATACACCATTTATGTTCACGAGAGCAGCAGCCCACAACCATGCTTCTCACAAATTCCTATCCATAGAGTATATACATCTAGGTGTAGTAGTTGAATAACTACAAGATCAGGTTCAAGTACTAGATCTCGGTTGTTGGTATACTCCTCGTAGATCGGGTTCAAGTACTCTACAAAGGAGAGAACGAGAAAAACAAGTTACCCGATGATAACGGGCGTCAATATTTGCTAGGCGGTTCATCGATCAGCGGTGGAGACATCTTAAGATCCTCAAAATGTACAAAAATGTACAAAATGTACAAAAAGCAGCCTCATACTTTTCTTTTTGGCAGCTCATGAACACCCCGAGGACTCATCTGGCCCGGGTATTGAAAAATTTCAAGGTTGCATGAACTTTTGAAGGAAGCAAAGACCATCATCATACCGAGGCATCTTGTTTCTAATCGACCGAGCTTGTGACCTAAAAAAGAGAGTGAGGAAATTTGTTGCCTCCTCAACTAAATGAGCCTCAACAATGCAAACCCTCAACACGTGCCTTATTTTGCACTTTGGCTTTTAGTTTTTGGATTTTCCTATAGGAACCAAAGAAAAGAATTAGGAGAAGGTTATTTTTTACAAAAGATGGTAGAATATAGGTTATGCGCTTTACCTCTCAAATGGATAATTCCAACGGGATTGGACAGGGGCCTCCTAGTCGAGCCTCTCGGGAAGATGGATTATAAGATGTTGCATAGGATTGAAGAAACCAGGGAGGAAATATCTTCTCCAATTTGCAAACAAGAACAACAACTTCCTGTTCTAATGAATTTATGACATCCTTTCTCAACTCTTTGGCACACAACCTGCCGATATAAAAAAGCTAAGCTCACCCAAACACAACCATATGTCATGTGGAAGGAATCCACGGAATGCTACAGGGAGTAAAAGCGCTCCATGAATATGTGGTAATCATGGCTCTTTAGGCCCGGGATCTTCCTTTGTAACAAGTTAACCCCTCTTCTAATGTTGGTCGCATAACCATCGGGGAACTTAAGTTCTTGAAACCATTTAAGAATTTTAAATACGTCATCCTTATCAATGCAAAATGGGCCACGCGGCTTGTCCCACTTGCCATTTGCTTTCAAATACAAATGTTGTGATGGACGATTGCAAATATCGGCTAAATCTTTCCTTGCCCGGACATTATCCTTAGTCTTCTCAAGATCCATGCAAGTGTTAAATACAACGCCATATTTTTCTCATTGTGCATCAAATCAATGTTGTGTGGTAGCAACAACTTACGAAAAATACGGAAGTTGCCAAAGGCCACAAACATGGGTCCAATTGTGTAATTTACCATAGCTTTTTGTGTCACCTACGAATTTGCTCATTTGGGCATAGATTTCTTCCCTTGTCAAAACCCTTGGAGGCTCATCAAGAACCACGCTGTCCTTACGAAATGCATCGATTGAAATCTAAATTGATGGCCTATAGGTAAGAAACGCCTATGGCGATCAAACCAAAGAAGCTTTGTGACCATCTTGAAGTTGAAATGCCTTAGTATCGGACAAACACACAGGACATGCAAACCTACCATGTGTGCTCCATCCAAAGAAAGTTCCCATAAGCGGGAAATCATGGACCGACCATAGATAGGCCGCCGCATCTTAAAAGTTTTCTTGAGTGAAGCATCCCAAGTGTCTACCCCCCTCCCATAAACTCATTAATTCGTCAACTAAAGGCTGCATTAGAATGCCTAGCTTCTTTCGTGGATGTTCGGGGCCGGGGATCACAAGGGCAAGAAATATGTACTCAGATTTCATGATTGTGCATGGTGGGAAATTCAATGGGGTAACAAACACAGGCCAGCAAGAGTAAGGAGCTGCCATGAAACCAAAGGGGGGTAAAGTCATCCGCTGCAAAGGCAAGACGCGCATTTTTCTAGGGTCACTACCGAAGTCCGGAAAATCTTTATCAAATTGTTTCCATGCTTCTCCATCACAAGGGTGCACCATTTTACCGGATTTGGGCGGATAGTGAGACCGCAAATAGCTGTGCCGTATGCTCATGCAAATATAACCTCTGTAACCTATCGCTGATAGGAAGGTAACTTACACTTTACGTGGCACTTTGCTATTACCCTCTTCATAGCGGAGATGCCACAAACATCACACTTATCTTTACTTGCATTATCTCTGTAGTATAGCATACAATTATTATAACAAACATCAATTTTGACATATGCCATACCAAGACCCTCAAATAGCTTCTTTGATTGATAGAAGTCCTTGGGCAACTTAGATTCAGGAGGCAATAGTTCATGGATTACTTCTAAGTTTGCCTCAAAGTGTGAAATCGACATATTGTATTGTGCTTTCAATGCCAACAGGCGTGCCATACCAGATAGGGATGAGTGAGTTGTGCTCTCATGGACTAATTGATCAGCACTTTCTACCATCCTATAAAAAGCTTTTAGCATAGGCAGGTGGTTGGTCATCAATTGGTGCTGGATGGCCACTAGCTATGGTAGCCAACATTTCATCCATGTGGTCAGTTTCACAAAAAGTCTGATCATGTCCACCTTCAACATAGGTACTATCAACTCTCTCACCATGTGCTGAACATAGGTACTATCAACTCTCTCACCATGTGCTGTCCAAATTCTATAGTTATCCTTAAACCCAACTCTACACAAATGCAACTCTACTTTCAACCTTGTCTGCCTAACAAAGTTCCGACATGTAGCACAAGGACACTTGATGGTGCCATCTTCAACTAAATTAGGCATAGAGAAAGCACGATCCAAAAACTTGTTGGTGTTTTCTATCCAATCATTAGAAGGGCCTTGTGTACGAGACCAACCAGAGTACATCCACTCACGTTCTGCCATTGTTTTTGTTCTGTACTTTATTAAAAAAATAGATTTTAGATATATAGAAATTCACATCTATCAACCAAATACTAGCACCATTTTCTACAGATTTACCAAACAATAAAATATGGATTTAATAATATCAACTAACTTCAATTCCCCAACAAGAGCAGACACAGCAAACACTACGTCAATAATGGACTACATCAAGTAACTTCAGTTCCCAACAAGCACACATATGTAGCATCATGATAGTTTGTTAAACAAAGGATAAGGCATTATTACCTCTGTTGGTTTGGAGGCAGTCACCACAGATGTGAAAATAACTCCTTGTCTTGAGTTCTCCTTTGGAGTTGATGTAGCTACTGCAGTGGTGCCTGCTACGTCAACCTTGGTGTCACAGTCGGTGTAGTTCTCTTCTCAAGCTTCGCTGGGCGTCAGTACTGCCGTCTCCTCGTGCTTCTTCAATCCTCGTGCTTCTCAATCCTCAATAGTTAAACTTCACCATATCAGTATACAGAACACACAGTTTCATATGCAACAAACATCCTTAAATTGCTAGAGCAACACAGAAAAAAAATGAGGGAAATATTGCTAGAGCAGACAACACAAAAATAATGGGGAAAAGGATAGAATTCGGTTACCTCAGTTCGATTCAAGCATACGACTCGGTAAAAAAAAGTGGGTTACGCTCTCCCCATCCCCGGGCGCTGCCTTGTCCTACACAAGCATGGTCACGGATCCACAAAGATCCTCGTCGGATTGGAGCTTTTCCTGGGAGCGGGATTGGGGCTTCTAGCCCCGGGTGGCGGAGGGGTGGATGTCCGGTCCCGGGTGGGGGAGGAACGGCGGGGTGGATGGCTGGAGCTGCCTGGCCCGGGGTGGGCGCCGAGCCTTGGGATTGGGGAGGGCGGCGGTGGGGTGGAGACCTGGGCTTGGCGGTGGGTCGGCGGGGTGGAGACACGGGCTGCCGGGCGGGCGAGGTGGGCGTCCGGCCTTGGGGATCGGGAGGGGCGCGGTGGGGGGTGGAGAGGTGGGCGTCCCGGCGGGTTCTTGGGCCTTGGGCGAGAGGTGGGTGTCGGCGGGCGAGGAGGACTGGGGGGCGTGAGGCGGCTGTTTCCGATAGGATAGGGTTTGGAGTGAAATGAAATTGCCTTGTTTTGTTTGTTCGGGTTGGGCCAATAGAAAGAAAATAGCCCGGCTATTTCTCCTCTATGGCGCGAACAAAAAAAAGAGCGCTGGCTATTCTCCTCTATGCCGCCAACACCAAAAAAAAGCGCGCCTCTTTGGCGTTTTTAGGCGCCAACGTCGATTCTGGCGAGAACAACTATTTTCATGAGAGTTAATGTCACGAAATAATATATTTTCGTGGCGGTGTATAGTCCTCTCATGAAAACATGTTTTCATGACGGGATTTAGAGCACCTTCACGAAAAATACTAATTTCGTGAAGGTGTGTACAAAACTCTCACGAAAAAGTGCCCCCCTCATGAAATCTCGATTTTTACGGTAGTGCCCCTCTAGCCATTAGGACCTTACAGGGCTTTTAGCTTCATCGCACCATAACACCTCTGCCGAGCCCCTAAGCCTACACGTGCCAAGCCCAGTCCATAGACACAACCCTACCGCTAGGCCCATGTAACACCCTGAAATTTTGCATTTTTGGAAATAGATTAAAATAATTTAATTGTGCATTTTTGTGCTCATGAGAATATATAGGAAAATAATAATTCTTATGAAAATAAAATAAATCATAAGGTAGACACATGTTGAAGCATTCATGCTCTACAAGATATTTTACTTTGTGATGATTGGTTTTGTTTGAATGAAAAAGGATTTCAAATTCAAATTGAAAAGGTATTCAAATTCTATTTGAAAGCTCTTTGAAATGGTTCAAATAAAAAAAAAATCTTTTCCTTCCTCCATTTCTCTCCATTCAGGCCACGTGGCTAGTTTATTTGTTTTGGCCCGAGTGGCCTGACTTCCTTGTGCGTTGGCCTGCTTCTCTTCCCGGCTAGCAAGCCCAGAAGCCTTGGCCCCTCTCTCAACTTCTCGACTTGGGCCAAAGGCCAGCCCAGCTTGAACCAGCGAGCACAACACCAGCACGCACGACGCACGCTTCTCGTCCAGCTCGCGAACGTCGTCGCCGTTTGATTCGAATCGCGCTGATGCCGCTCCCTTCCTAATTTGCGTTGCTGCTTTCCTTCCTGGTGCCGCGCCCCGCCTTCATAAGCAGAGCCGCCAGCGCCACAGCATCTTTTTCCCATCGGCACTCTCCCAACAGCAGCCGCCGTTGTTTCCGTCGAGCTCGTCGTCGACTTCGTCGTTCCGTCGCGTCGACCTCGCCGTAAGACCCGTACCGAGCTCTGATTCGTCCTAACGAACTCTACGGTGCCATCCTTTCTATTTTTCGTGCACTTTGTCGCTCTAACGGAGTCGCCGGACTTTGCAGTTTCGGAGCCGCCCGCCATCCTCGCCTGTACGCCGTCAGCAAGCCGTCTCGGCCACCGATTTCATCCGTGGTGAGATGCCCTTGTCCTCCTCTGTCGAATGGTACCGGCCGCGTCCGATTTGGTGGCCGGAATCGGTCGTTTGGGATTCGCCGGCGAGCTACCTCGCCGCCGGCCATGGCCGCCGCCGCGGTCGGCTTCTGTTCCGCCAGGAGCGCCGCCCCCTTGTACAGGATCTGATCTCGGCCGTCGATTCGAGATCCAACGATCCAGGATCGCCGATACCCCTTCGGGGTCGGTTTTGATTAAGAGTCCCTGAGATCTATGGTTATTTACGCATAGGTCCTCAGATCCGATTTATAAAGGAATTTTATTTGTTTTAAGTCCCGAAATCAGTTCAGTCTAATTACGAGTTTGCCACTGATTTCGAATGTCCATAACTTTGTCATTTTAAATCCGATTAGCTCCGTTCAAATTGCGTTAGATTCGTAATCTCGTCATCTACGTGTTTATGTAACTGTTAATCAACTTTACAAACTTTTAAATTTCGAGTTTGTATTTATTTTATTAATGCTAATCTTGTTTAATGCGTAACTCCGTCGTTTTAGCTCCGATTTCGTGAAATTCGCGTCTATGTGATCGTAGTGTTGTGTACTTTTGTTTTATAACCTTTTGAATTTATTTACTTGCTGTTGGTGTACTGTTCTCATAAGGTCTCTTTTGTTTTCATCGTGTATGAATGCGTGGATGCTTGTATGTTGCTGCGGGTTGATCGGTGTAGTCGGTGAGCTTTACGTGGTGATCAAGAAGCGTGGGTCAAGGAATTCTTTGAAGCTTTGGTCGTGAAGAAGGATCTTTACTTTTAAGGCAAGTATAGCTTGGGCTTTACCTTGTTGACCTATTCACCTTTAACCATTATTTCACGTGCATGAGTTTAATTAATTTGCTTTAAGGATTGTCCTAGTTTTGTTATCTGTTCCTTGTTACCTTGGGAAATATGCATTGGGTAGTTTTGCTAGCGCTCAACATAAAGATAAATGAACCCAACGATGACTACTTATTTATGAGATGTTGGTGATGGTGAACATGATAATGAAACAAATAGGCGAGAGAGCTCTTTTGATGCTCTTGGCCCTCCATAAGGACCGATCCGCTGGCAAAAGCCGGGAAAAAACGTGCAATTTGGGAGGGTCATATGGCTCGATCAGTAGTTGATTAGAAAGCTCGTGTCTAATTTGTTGGGGGTTACCCTTGTGGCGCAAAAGGGGGGTTTGTCGGTTGGGTATAGTGCGGTCCCCGTCCCCTTGTGTATAGGCTTTTGTGTGTCATTGTGCCATCGGGAAGGTTGGTCCTATATCCGCTGGCCACGAAAACCTATAGCGGCTCCCCTCGACTGTTAGATAATCTTTTGAAAGGCTATGTATGATTTTCTTTGTTTAGGCCTAATTAACCTACTCAATTGGAAGTTATAACTCACAAAGAAAGTGTACACCTCTGCTTGTGAGTAAAATCAAGTTATAACACCGTGCTCACGGTTATGAGCGGCCCGGAAAACTTGACGGAATAAGTAACATGATAATGATGATAATGGTGATAATGATGTTGAGATGTAAATGGTGAGACTTGGACCATGGTGATCTTAATTAAATTGTTGGGGAATAAATGGTGCCTAAGCAGAACTTAGAATGATTAGAATGAATAAAACTTTGACTTATTAAAAGCTCACTGCAAAGATAACTAGTGTCGCTTTTTGAGCTTCATCCACCCATGTTATATTTGCTGAGTTCGACATGGACTCACCCTTGCAATATCCCACTCAAACCAGGGAGATTGCTAGATTGCTAAAGATTGAAGGAGTCAGGCTTGTGATCAACCGGGTCCGGTGCGCCCCTCGTGGAGTGGAGGCTTCATCTCAGGATCGGAGTGTCTTTCCATTGTTCGCGCTTTGAGGTTATCTTCTTTATTGTAAGTTCGTTATATATTAAGCATTATGTTTTGATATTCCTTTAATTGTAACTATATGTGAGATTTGACTTCCAGGCTCACATATGGTGTGTATCTGGTTTTGTTCTTAAAACCGGGTATGACAGCCCATCATCACTCTTGGGCACACTCCAGTTGATGACAAACCAGCACCGGTCAGTACAATCGATTGTGCCTGGTGGGAATGGCTGGTGGTAGATAACTCTGCTTCAGCAAGGTCAGCAAATGCGGCTCCTGATACCTCCCTTACCTAGCTAGCGTTGTGTACCCCGTATTTCTATCGTTTGCCCATTCATTCAGTTTGGCTTTTTTTGGGTTTCTCTCTCCCGACTCCAAAATGCACACCATTTATATAAGCTAAATGCCATGTTGCTGGCACGTATATATTGCTCTTGTAGGTCTGACGACATGCAAGTGGTGTGCTGTGTGCATACATACAACCAGATATATCTATACCTACTAATAAAGAGAGAAAATTTCTTGACTTTTTTTTGGGTCTGCCTACCCTCCCTGTCCCTGTCCATCGCTCGGTCCTTTTCCGTCTGCCTCTGCTCGTAATATACCGGACTCCCACGTGAAAATACCGAAATAACAAAGGAAAAATTTCTATCGCTAGCGGAGACAAAGACCAGATACAACACGTATTTCAAGCGCGCATATTCCCGAGCGCGCGAAGGGTTTCCCACGCTGATCCATATCTCCTCGACGAGAAGCCGAGTTGCGCGCCGTCCATGCGACGCCGGCGGCTGCTAGGTTTCAGGTATGGACTCATCCACTTCGGTTCTGGCAGCAGGTTTCGATAGGGTGGTAAGGCGCCCAACGTGATTGCCCCGTGGATCATCGACGCCGGCGGCTGCTAGGGTGCCCGACGTGATTGCCCGGCCTGCTGATCATCAACGCTGGCGGCTCCTAGGGTGCCCGACGTGATTGCCCGATCATCAACGCCGGCGAGGCTGCTAGGGTGCCCAACGTGAATTCTTTGACTGCTCTGAATTCTTTGCCCCGCTGATCATTGATGATAGCATACGAACAGCAGCAACAGCTAGCATACGAGAAGCAACAGCTAGCATACGAGCAGCAGCTACTAGCATACACGTCGGGCAAAAAATTCAGAGCACGCAAAGGTAGCATCTCTCTCTTTTTTTTGTTCCCTAATGTGTTCTGTAGCTTTTGTCACTTTTGCAACTCTTTTGACTCTTTTATTTAAATAAAACCCTGTAGAGCAAACCAGCCCCTCCAGTTATAGATTGCTAATCGAATTGGTCAATGATCTATTCATCTTTATTTGTAGTATTTGCTCCAAAGGAACAAAGTGAATACTGGACAAACATGATGACGGGAGGTGCAGTACTGTTGCCTGAATGTGTATGTTCAGTTCATGGTACTGTTCTCGTCATGGCAAAATAAGACGGGTGGGTCCAACTTATGATTTTGCAAGCCAATTATGTCAAACTCTTGGAGATAAACTCATTTTTCTCTTCCTATATTATTTTGCAAGTTTACAAACAAGAAGATTTGAGAAACCAAAATTTTCAAACTGTTAGAGATGCTTTTATATAGCTGAAGTCGTTTTGCCATTGCCCTACCAAACGGTTCTTAGTTCATGGTTCTCAAAATTCAGGTTCGAGTTAAATAAAGTCTATTGGCCGAGATACTATTGTTTTTTTTTCTCCCGGTGCAACGCACGGGCATTTTTGCTAGTATACACATATACACAACTATATATTACCTACAACTATATATTCCAGATAGAGGACTGTCTTTTGTCAGACTCATCAGTCAGAGAGGTTTGAGCAACTAGAGGATTGAGTTGTTGATGTTCCTGTTGGGCTTTGGTTTGATAGCCGGTTGACAAACAATTGCGCAGATTGAAGGTGATCACTCAAGATAGGTGCATAAACATCGGCTAAAACATCCAAAACAGCACACAAACAAGAAGCGATACAAAGAACTGCATATATACCATATGGTTGCTCTTCATCGTCTTTAGCCTACTTGTTCTTGTTCTAGTGGCTCTTGATCTGCTATTTTAACAAGCCTACTTGTTCCCTGTGCCTCCTTTGTTTTTTGAAAGTATGCATGACATTCTGCATTAAGAGAAGCTAGAGTTTGAATACAAAGCCGACCCAATAAGACAGCGAGGTGCCAAAGAATAGAGGCGGATGAAAACACAAACAAGAGTCACCAGCTCTCATGGTGCAGTTTAGGAGGGTGTACTAAGTAAAGGAACTGTTGTGCAACGGAGAGATGGCCAGCGTAGCTATAGTTGACGACGGCAAGAACGAGTCCTACTTGTTCCTGGTGCCTCCTAGTCCCAACATTCTACATCACGCTTTCAGCTCTAAGTAGGAGTGCTTGCATGATGGCATTGCTCTCTCACACAACTCACATTACCATTAGTATGTGTTGTTATGGATAAACAAAACCTGCTACACATGCTGCACCTGAACAAATAGAAAGGAAAGGTGACAGGTGGTGAGACTCTATATAAGTGCCACTTTAGCAAGGAGAGCTGCTGATGAACGCACAACTGCACTTGGCTCTATATATATAAGCCAACATGTTATCACGTTCTGTAGGAACACAGTTACACACCAAGAAATGTCAAATACATCTTCCATTATTGCAGCTGGTTGAGTAGATGAACGGACTTTAGTGCTTGATTAGACTGCTCACGTACTCTGTCATCGTACAATAAAGCATATCAGAGACATCATGAGCCGATGATCTCATGGACATAGGCCCTGCAACCATTAGTTCCAAATCCTTACACGTCGTTCAAGGGATGCAAGGTTATCTACAAACTATCAAGGGAAGCCAACGTCGTTCAGCTATTTATAAAGGGCCATGCATGCATGCTTATTTCAACACGAGTTGTTTGGTAGTACCGATTGTGATAGGAGAATCTTCTTCTTTAGTAGCTTTGAATTAAGAGAATGATTCCATAGGCAACAAGCCTCTTAACGCCTGTCTTTTGGAAGAAAAAATAAAATGCCATCTGTTGCTTGGGTGTTGATACGACAGGAGTCAGGGTAATTAAGTCCTTTTGTCCTTTTCATAACTGGCCATGTGAATTTCGGCAATGGGAAGAAGTTGTTGGTACAGTGCATTCACTCTATTTTTTTTTTTTTATCAATTACTACGGGGAGATCTAAAACGATCTTCAGGTTTTCATTTCACAGATTCCATCAAAGCTGATGAGTGAAATGGTGCAAGACACCAATTACATACTCCCTCCGTTCCAAATTGTAGTTTGACTTTAAAACTTTTTCTAGATACATTGATTTTGCTATGCACCTAGTTATACATATACATAGTAAAAACAAATGGATGTAGAAAAGCCAAAAGTGAACTACAATTTGAACGGAGGGAGTAGATTGTTACATCAAGAGAGAGATTACAACATCACGATACATAACAACACCATACAACAACAAGGGTGATCCTAGACTAAGCGAAAGTCGCCAATCGAACGTCGATTTGCGCCACCACCGAACAATATACTCTCCGGTTTCACCATGGTCTTTGTGTCCTGCACCACTCCTCGTAGCTACGCCGCTGCCGCTGCCGCTCTCACCCTCTTAGGAGCGGAAATAGAGAGACCAGCAGTGAATTTCAGCAATGGGAAGAAGTTGTTGGTACAGTGCATTCACTACTCTATTTTTTTTTGAAAGAAACTGGAGAGGTTTGTACCCCTACAGTGATTTATTAAACAAAGTTGCAAAAGCAGTTACAGGAATACAGAGCTAAAGGAAAAAAAAAAGGAAACAGAAAAATAAACACCGGGCAAAAGCCTGAGGCAGAGCTGCTCTATATTTTAGCCAAGCTTGTGGAACAATTAATGGCATCAGCCTGGTACGACAGATCGCCAGCATGCAAGTTATTCAACATGCATCGCTTCAGTTAGCTGGCAAAAAGTAGCGGAGAAAAGAGAAGTGTTAATGTGTGATGGGTTGCGCTTGGCGTCAACCTTAGCTTCTTTCTCGGTGCAATGCCACATGGATCAATGGATGAAACAAGTAACCGCGCTACACATTATTGTTCGATGATGGACTGTGTTTAAATATAGTGCTGGAGATATTCTAAGCTGACGCATAATAGGCTACGATCTTTAGCTAAACGTACGGAGACGAGAGAAGAATAGTATCTTCTCGACACTAGCTTTGTGCAAGCAGGATGTGTTGTAGTTTTGGATCCACACTGCACCGTGAAGCAAAAACAGAAATGAGAAGAACAGCTAGCTTACTTTCACAAACAATTGATCCGGATTTCATAACAGTTCGTTGATCATTATTAGTGAAAGGTTTCTCTTTGTTTTCTTAATTAAGATATAGACATCCGCGACTATCGTGGACATTCTGTTGCTTCTTAATTGAAATCAATTACTTGTTTGATGTAAGATTCGTGCAGTTTTCACAAAAATATTCAAGCGGCCGGTATAGTTTGTTGCATGGAAGATACACTTCGAGCTATTCAATTGGCATGTGTGACCAAAATCGTTGCTAACACGATACCGACAACTCCACTGTGACAAAAGAAAGTGGCCGAGGATCCGACTAGTACTCCATATGCATGGCTGCAACTGCCATCAGAGCCATCTCATCCTGAACAGCTTAAGATGGCAGCTGCCCCCTCGATAGCCCGAGAGGGATGTTGTTCCATGAGGCCTCCGTTTCCCATTCGTTGCTTAAATTTTCGCACAATTGTTATGAGCACCCTTTGCCTGACATGACTATTCTACCTAACTGTAGTTTTGATTGAAGGTTGTATATGTATGGGAATGGACACACTTTTTAGACCATAGAATGAAACTGTGGTCCAGGTTCTACGCCATATATATATATGCACGGAGCTGCTGGCCAGTATATAGTAGCAGCCGCGGCTTAGGACAAACTCAAGATTGGGATCACAGATTTTTTTGAGACCACACCCGCCTAAGCTGACGCGTATTTCATTAAGCAAAGATTGGGATCACAGATGGCGGGTGTTGTTTGGAATTGGAGTACTACTTCTATTATACTGATAGTATGCTGACAGATGCGTCAATGTTCCTTTGATGGGAGTCAAGTCTCAACAAGTGGTAGTTGGTGGATGTACGTAATGTGAATAATAGTGATGAGCACAGTCATTTGCTTGGTCAGATTTGAACTTGGTGAGGGATCGGATCATGGTTTCTAGCATCAACCGCCTCTCTATGTGTGCATGTGTAGCATCCTGAAGATCTAACGCGCAAGTACAGATCAACATTTTAATGTCTAGCCTATCCTGAGATCGACAAAGACGAGCACCCCATGTTTAGTGTTTTTTTTTTTTTCGAAACTTGAATTCATATGTGCAATCGCCCAGGTTAATTTCATCACAAAGGAACCTAATTAACAGAACGTACCGCGCCGTCTCACACATAATTGCATTCATAGAAGTAATATAACATGACACGTTGAGTTTCAAAACAGATTAGTGCTATATGTTGTTTACATGACATAAATGACTGAAAACCTGCATGCGGGTGTGATCCGAAAGAAACATAACACAAATGAATTCCGATCTACAAGCACACAAGTTCAGGCTGCTGCTACACCAGCAGTGGCCGCACCAATCGTATATGCTTCTCGACCACAAGTGTCTCGATCAGCACAATGGTTGAGAGGGTCTCGCATAATACATGTCCTGACGCCTCCCTTTCCTAGCGTTGTACAAGCGCGCAGATCGATCGTTTGCCCATACAGATCCAGTTAGGCTTGTTTGGCTGCTCCGAGCTTTCCTTGTGAGTTTGTTTGCATGCTATTGGTTTTGGTTTTGTTTATATGAAGGATATATATATAGGAGGTAGGTCGATGCGCGCCTTTTATAAGCTACGAGTGTGCAGCTGGGATGTATGGTTCGTGTAATAATAGGCATTATTATGTGCTTCAATTTTTGCCTATAGTACTGGGTACATGTATTCACTGTACATGTATTTCTTTAAACAGTATTCACCTTTTTGTAAACTCAGACGTGTATATATGCGTATACTCACCCCAACAAACTTACATACGCGCATCCTATCCCTAGAGCACCTTTGAATGACTGATCAGTTGGACTGACGAGCACTCATGCTTAGTTGGAAACTTGAATTCGTGTGTGCAGGTTAATTTTATCACAAGAAACCTAATTGACAGAATGTATAGTGATATGTACATGAGTGAGAGACAGTATCTTGTATTATATATAATGATATAATTGCGTGTGTAAAACTAATTTTTTAGAAAATAGAATATATTAATATCTCAACCTCTGCATCAAACAATACATATAGCTAATCAATGATGATGGGCTGATGGTTGGTCGCTGGCCCAATGCTTCAAGTTAAAGGCCCAATAGCAAATCGTTATCTTCTTCGTCTCCAGCAGACAAGACACGACGCGCGACGCCATGACGGAAAGACCTGCGAGAGTCCATGGCCACACGGGGGCCGGAGGGGGGTGCCATCGGCCATGGTATGGCGGCCGCTGCACTTCTCTATACCGGTGGATCCGCCACTGCTAACAATTATTACGCCACAAGCACACACCTTATAGATTCCACAACAACCTACCTATCTCAATAGTAGAAGTACCACCAGAGTCCTCTAGCTGCCGGTCACAAAACCTCCTTGTGTCGTGACCAACCATCTACTACCAAAACATACAGGTCACTTTGGCAACACAAATCTGCTGGCAACTGTAGTGGAGAACGCATCCGCGGGCGCCAGCGTCGGAGAGGAGGTGGCCAGCGATCGAGCTACCGATATTCTCCATCGTGCGACGCTGGAGGTGGTGGCGGACGCCAACGCTAGCATGCCCGGGTGGCTCGCCAGTAATGAGGCAGTGCTTGCGCAATTGTCCGCGGCGGTGCAGCTTAGGGACGGCCCGGTGCAGCTTAAGGTGATGACAGTAACAGTCGCATTGAGCCTTCAGTGTGTTGCCCCTGCAATTGCGCCAATCATGCGAGCTTGTTCTGTGTCAAGCTGGAGCCCGGAGGAGATGTGATTCCTGGTGCCTCCTATTCTTAAAGGTATCCTATAAATAAAGAGTAAAATAAAAACAGAGAAGCTAAGAGGGGGAAGATTGCCAACTGCCGAACGTATGGGCAGTGTATATGGAGATTGGAGATAGAACCAGAGAAGAGCTATGTGCCCACATATATATAAGACCCCCACTTCAGCGAAGGAGGTAGACCAGTGTACAGATGACCCATTAATTTGATACCACGCATTATCATATTCATATCCTCTAGTACGAGATCTGAATCATTTACGTGTCTCAACTCATGTCTTTCAATGTAAAAGATATCTTGCGATATGACACAGTGAAGAAGTGAAGTCTAGTAGATGGACAGATAAATTCTGCAGTGCTGCTTGATTGCCTTATATGGTACCAAAAACTCTGGGTCTCATGAACACTCAAATTATGTAACAATCCAACTTGAATCCTCACATGCTGCTCCTTCATGAAATTAAACACCACCAGACTTTGATTCTACCACAACTTTGAATGGACAGAATGTTACACCTTTTCTTTTCTAGAGTAGAATGTTACAGATTTTAATCATGCTAGAACTGCAACATTCAACTCTCCCAGACTCCAGCATGATAGGTTCAGAAACAAAGAGCTGGTTGGAGCACACACAAGACAGTTTTAATTAACATGATAGGCACAAACGCCAAGCATCGACGAAAACAGCACACAAACAAGAAGCAAAACAAAGAGCTGCACACCAGATGCTCTTGATCTGCTGCTCTATCAAGACTGCTTGTTCCCAGTGCCTCCTAGTCCGCTTTCAGTTCTAACCAGTAGTTGATGTCATTGCTCTCTTTCTCATAATAACTCACATTACCATTAGTACATATTGTTATGGATAAAAAAATGTCATCTACATACTGCAACTGGACAAAGAAATAAGGAATGTAACAGGAGGCAAGGCTTTATATTAAGTGGCAATTCAGTAAAGAGAGGCTGATTATCGCACAGCTGAACTTAGCTCTAAGTAAGCCAACACATTATCGGTTATGTAGGAACTCAGTTCCGTGCCAAGAAATGTCAAATACATCTTCCATTGGAGCTTGTTAGAGTAGGCGAACAGATAAAATTGTTTAGTGCTTGATTATACTGCTCAGAGTCGTACGATATAGCATCAGAGACATCATGTGCCGATCTCATGGCCAGACACGGGTCCTGCAACCATTGGGTTCAAATCCTTACATGTTGCTCCCTCATGAAAACACCAACCCAATGGATTGAGTCTACCACTACTCTGAATAGGCTCATTGACAGAATGATATATGATATGTCCAATCCATGTAGGTACCTAGTTTTAATATAGGCTAAAATGATCACAGCCATACAACAAAAAAGAATACCAAAGCTCCCAAATGGCCTGTGTGCCAAGATCTAGTAGAAAGCAAATAGTAGTGGCAAGGGCCAGAGGGTCGAAAGATAAATACAGGCAAGAGTGCAAGGGATCATAGAGTAGCCAGAGAAAGACAAGGATGCATATGTACAGAAGTGCTTTGTCTGCCTTCCATGGTATCAGAACCAAACCTATCCAGATCGCGCTCATATGGTTATTCATGGAAAGAGGCGATACCTGAAACACAAAAAGATAGCATTTTCAGAGTTAGGAAGCATGGTAGATTTCATCAATATCAAAATGTTCAAGACACAGCATGATTCTAGCTTGTTAAGCATGTACCTGGCAAACTCTAGCTTCTGAGTGACAATACCATTCAGAAGAAGCTCCGAGTCAAAAACTTCCAGACCTGCAACAATTGTACAGAATTTTTTGATAAGATGTGAGAAATGGAGAAAGCGATAGAAAAAAGATCTTTGGGAGAGAAAATTCATAACATGTACCACTCTTAATTAATGGCATACAGACACTGTGATCTTGTTCGCAAGAGATTACAAAGGCCCCCTCAAAATTTTTGTTCTTCATTGTCGAGGCTGTGATTCTCCCCAGCGGCTGACAAAATTTATTTAGCATTAGGGCAAATTAGCCAATGAAAATTATGGAACCAAGAATGGAGTTCTAGCAGGTATAGAGATCATACAAAATTATTCATTACACATGAAGTTGTAGTAGAACATAAAGCACATTATAGGATATTTTCTATTTACACCCTATGGCTACATGGTTCATAAATTAATGCAAAACTTAGTTAAACTACCAAGGACAGTGAGATGGTAGACTGATACGGATATGTAGATTACAGGTTGCATACCTGACCATGAGCTGCAACTACTAAACATTTCAGAAGCTCCTTGCTTGGCTTGGCGTTTGGTGTGATTAATACTCTTCTACCCTGAAACAGATTGTTGAAACCTCAGGAAACATTGTGATAATATTACAAAAGAATGCTGTAGGCGTACTGTAATGTTGAGTTTTCTTTTGACATAAAAGAGAATACAACTGCCCTCTGTCACTATTTGTTCTCCCCATTTCAATTGGACTCTTCATACAAGAAATTAGAGGAAAACCTGAAGCAATGGTTTTGCAGGCTCTGCTAAGTGAGACAGGCATGCTAAAGCCTAGCTCCTTTTCCTTCTTCATGTCTCTCAGAATGTATTTCTTCTCATCAATGAAGCACCTTGCTTCACTACAGCATTCAAGCCATGATGGTGTGACTACAGGTATTCCCATAGCAATTGCTTCAAGCATGTTCCTTGTACGGGCAAACTTTTCAGCAACAAAGTGTGTAGCTTCTGAAATAATTGTCGCCACTGGTAGTCCAAAGTATATTAATATCTGCCAACATCCAAGAAAATTTTAAAAATGAGATTCATCAACAGACCATCAAATAGCGTTTTTAATATGTATAACTAATGTACTGAACCACTACCTTTGTTTGCATTTTTATGGTTTCCTTATCCATGCTTTGGCTCAACAGAACATGGACTTTGGACATGTTTCTCCTTTCCCTGCTTGTCTGCAAAACTGGAGATGCTTCATTTCTTAACAGACTGGCAAGTTCTCTGGAACCTGGTGATTTCACAAGTCCTCTCTTCACTGTCTTCAGTGGCTTCTTTGATACTTGTGTCCCAAATTGGGAGCGTTTGCTATTTAGCTCCCTCAGTGGCAGTTTGCTTGTCAAACTAGAGTTATGATCTTCTTGTGCAGATGTGGATTGTTTTTCTAATCTGGCAACCTGATTTAAATCAGGGCCAGATATGCTAACTTGATTTATTGTTGATGAGTTAGCTACTCCTGTGCTTTTGGATCTAAGTGTAGTGGAGCTCCCAGCTTTATTGAATTGAACTTTCAAGCTTCTTGAGATAAACGTGTAGGTCCTCTTCCGTTTAGGCGGATTACAGCATCAGAACCTACAATATTTGAATCACTTGCACCAGATACCTTGATTCCTTCAGACACCTCATGATTTGTATCTCCCTGTATATTGATACTGTCCATGCTTCCTTTTGCTTTCCCTGCCGTCTGTTTTGGACTCTTCTTGTCTTTTTGCTTGCTGGGATGCTTTTTCACAGACCTTGAACTTCCACCAATTCTCTTTTTGAATCGGTGGTTCAGAACATATCTTATTGGCTTTGCTTTCTTTTCCCAGGTTTGTTCTAAGAACAGAGCTTTCAGGATGTGCATTCTCCTGACTACATGATTGACAGTTGATGCATTGGACAATGCTTCCATGGCTTCAGCTGCCATCTGAGTACATGGCCCAATATCATATGCATCATATAACTCATCTGTAGAACCTACAGGCTCTGTCTCCTTAAAAGAACTTAAGCCTGAGTCACCACCAGTACAGGAACCAGGTATGGTAGTTGATCCACTGCCACCATATCTCTGGGAGGTCAAATTCTTTGCTTGAGTATTAGCATGGATCCTTTGTTTTTCCTGGAAATCATAATGGCCGTGCATTCATCATTACTGGAAGCATCAGCCCAGTCAAAAATACCTGTGTTTTGGAATAGGCTACCGCAATCACCCCTTTTTGGCCAGGCACTGGGCTACTTTTGTGCCCTAAAGTAGAAACTGACTTTGTTACACTCACTGGCTCAGCACTCATTTTCTGAGGAGTTCCTATGTCATCTTCTACCAGCAGCCTTTCCACAGTATCAATAGCAGTAGCCTGTGATTCATCACCAGGCTCTTGTGAATTAAGGTAATCTAAACTTCCCTGAACTCTTGCTGTGCTCATTGTACCCAGGCTGTGGTTGCTGGCAGATATAAGCAAGCAGAACCTATAAGATTGAAACTGTGAATGGCATACCAACACCAGACAAATCACGGTGTGATTATTGAATTGATAAGAAAACCTAAACTTAATACTAGTGCTGAAATATTCTCAAATTCAAATGGTAAGATGACACATATATAAACACCAAAACAGCAAATGTAAAAGGAATACTTGAAACAGCTAAAGTATTCAAATGCAGATATACAAACACACATGTGCACAGAGAAAAAAAAATGTATGATTACAAGAAAGATAAATGGCACATGTTGCCCTGTCTTAGTGTAGGCAACACAACCAACAGCAAGCAGAGTTTCAAGATAAGTCGTGCAAGCTTGAAAACTACATGTGGTAGCCAGTAGCAAGGAGTTAAATGTTCAGATTAAGAGCAGACTATGTTCACCGAAATTATGTGCATCCATATTTTTGTAGTTTCTGGAAAACAAAAAAAAGGAACCCAGATGGCTAAAGGGCTTTGCCTGCACTAGTACACCATGTAACAGCAATACTGCAATCCGTTGTTGCCAGAAACCAAGATTTGACAGAGAACCACACAGATTAGACTACAAAATAGCATCTAGTGGTAAATCTGAAAGGGCATTGAAGAACATGACACCTTGATCGTCCTAGGATTCAGTAATAACGCAAACAGTGTCAATACCAATTAGGCAGCACAATCTTTGAAATCTAATCACAACGACTAGTTTCACAGACGTGTCGGCTTATTAAAAAAAAAATTCTCATGCTCATTGCGCTCATCACGAAGCAGTCGGCAAAATCCCTCCGCCTAAACGCGGAAGGGGTTTAGCTTGAGGTTTATGAGTACAGTGGATAGGATAGGGAGAGAATCCCCCGCACTCGGCAGGCGATGTTAATGGAGGCCGTGTGGAACAATCGGCGATCAGAGGTTCGACCAAAATCCCCCTCGTCCGCGGCGAGAAACGAACGATTCAGCGGCGCGGAGAACATGATCATTCACGAACAAATAAAAAAAAAATGCCGCGAAAATATTGGGGAAAACGGAGGGATTATACCTCCGTTTGAGGGGAGTACGGCCAGAAATCTCGCAGGGTCTCGCGTCTTCGCCTCGGCACTAGTCCGTCATTGATCGAAGCGAGCAAGAAAGCCTCCGATTCGAGGTTCGGTGGGGTGCAGATGGGGGATGGCGGATGGGGGAGTGGGGAGCAGCGGAGGAGAGATGATATGAGTGCGCTGAAGAGGGAGTGCCTGTTCCTTCCGAAGCAAAACGCCGCGGGAGAAGCGTACTAGGGAAGCCAAAACCGCGCCTCCTTCTGGAGGAAGGAAGCAAATTTGGAGGAAAAATGGAGGAAAAATTGGGCGAAAATTTGGCCGAGAGCGCGAACTTTATTTTTCGAGAAAAATCTAGCGGAAATAAATAAAATAGACTTTGACCAAATTTACCTGGTCCAACGGCAATGGCGAAGGGAAGGATGGTTGCGGGAGATTAGCAATTTACAACAGGCGTGGAATTAGCTTATGTGAAAACTTTGTTAAAAGAAACAATTTCATTCATTAGCAGCATCTTAGGAGACAATTACGTAGTTCCCTTGAGTATTAAAATATATAATAATCGCAGTAGATAAGCTGTCTGAACATAGTTAAACCCGGGGCGGAATACATGATTGCCATCACTGATCAAAAGATGAATGGAGTACATCTAGTCCTAACTCCTAAACAGAGCAGTAGCATCTAGCTGCCATAACATAACAGAGTTACAGACTTTACACGCATCCAACATCAGGCATGTAGCACCGTTGAACATGAAATGTGAGTGGGCACAGAAGAAATGTTCTAAGAGAGCATTTTGATATCAGCCGACAACCCACTGTGGGTTAAGAATCCAGGTTGTGGTACCGTTAGCATACTTCGATCAGTTCTTCAGGATTCAGCAATACCCTTCGATCATGCCAGCGCACCCATGGGACTATGGGAGCCAGTACATGTGTCTAAGTCTAAGAAGTCCAAATTGGCGTTCGGGTTCAGAAATGTTAAGTTGCTACTCTTTTCGTTTAGCCACAAAGAGTTTGCTCATATCTTCAGTAACAACATTGCTCCTGTGAAGCAGTAACCAAAAGACACACATTAGTCAGGGATACAAAATACATCATGTGAACAATTGGCAAATACATACTGCGAGTGAGCCCACAATGCCTCAGTTCACAACGACATCAATATGAGCATTTCATTTGTTAGCTGAGTGTGTGTGAGAATATATATAATAAGGTGGTTCCACATGACACCAAAGAGACATGAAAGGGGTTAAAGAAACTAACCTTCCACGAAGCTGTGGTGGAATTAGAGTGTTCCCTGCAGCACTTCTTATGCCCCGGGGTTGTGACTGCATCCTTGGAAATTTACTGTGCGAATCATGAAGAGCAGACCCATTTGATTCTCTCTTCCTTGATGCACTATCTGCTGAAGAGGGAGCAAAGAGATCTGCAACATCTGGGAGGTCTAATGATGGTGTGGGTGGCAGAGAGACATTGCTCGAATTAATCGGTGCTCCACTCCTGGACCAAAACAACAAACCAAGAAGTTAAGAACTCACCAATACCATATCAAACTTGGACAGAAACCGCAGGAGTAATGGTAGTAATGTACTGTGCATTTAGGAAACTGACAAGTAATCAAGTATATACATCCACACTTCAGCATGCAGCAGAACTGGAAAAATCAGCTGGCACAAAAATAAGGCCAGAACCAAAATGAAGAGGGAGCAATGAAATATAACATAACAGATGAAGTACATTCATACCCAATACAATAAGAGATTAAATGAGAAGGGAAGTGTCTGCTTTAAGGTTTCAATAACCATACCAATTACAGTCTTTTTTACCCAATAAACTAAAGCATCACAGGGCATCCAACAATCCAACTTATCCTGTTAGGGGTACCATTTATTTCCTTTTTCCAAAACAAAGGAAAAAGATTAGGGACAAGGCAAATATGCTCTTCACTCTTTCTTACTCACTATATGCGGATGCCCAGATGCCCAATAAACTAAAGCATCACAGGGCATCCAAGAATTTAGACAAACTATATGCGGATGCCCAGATGCATTGGGTACGCCCTTTTATATGCCAATGCAAAGGGAGCAGAACAGGCAAATAATTTATTAATTAGTGGTTTAGTGCCTCATTCTGATGACAAGAAACCTGTACAAACCATGATAAGAGAAATCTAACGCCACACAGAAACCACTGCCAAAGCAGATTGATTTATACTGGCATGCTAAAGTAGAGAACAATATAATCATCATCTAGTTGAGGTACATGGTGAGAATTAGGAGGAAGGACTGTGCAGAACCCAATGTAGTAGCAATATTGAACGACTTGTTCACATATAGTTAACAAAATGCACTCTACAAGTCTGCGTAAGGTCGGTTGCATTCATAAACGATCAATAAGCATTCCAAACATTGCAAAATCGGGAATACCATCATGGTCAATGAGCAGCCCCTAAACCAACCTTATCATCATTTTAGTTACACTGTTTAGTTGGACTAAATCTGGTTCCTTCCAATGCTGCTAAGCTTGTGAACAGAATAAATTGATTCGCTTATACAGGGAAAAAGGTAAAATTGGAGATCTCTTGCGTGTTCCCTGGTTTTTTTAAGAGAAGGACAAGGACATTCTGGGTAGAAGAACTCTCTTCAAGGTTTTGAAGCTGCATAAATAAATCACATCCCTAAAGGCTAAAGAGCACATTAAAACGCAAACATGCCAATAATCCTTCCGAATTTAACCTTCATTACCAGAGATGTCGTGCTACTGTGAGCTACGGAGTATATGGGAAATCGAAAAATGAATTGTAGCCTCGTATTGGTGCAGGGTTTACAGAGATTCGACATCTAATAGCTTCGGCTTTTAGTACAGCACACTCAATCAGCAAGCCCCGTCAGCTGGTTACCTACCAAGGAACACCCGTCTCTACAAGCAAAACCCTAGAGAGACAAGACATCAAAGGGGAAGCTTACTGGCTGGTTGCCGGCGGAGACGGCGTAGGTCGAGGAGCGGCTCCCACCGCCGTCGAAGGAGACGGAGGCCTCGGCTGCGGCCCGATGGGGGGCAGGCTGTGGCGCCGCGGTGGCGGGAGGCTCGCCGGCGTCTTCCTCATCGGAGGAGGAGTCGTAGGCGACCAGCGACATCAGGTCCGGTCGACTGCGCTGGATGCTTCCTTTTGGGTTGGCTCCTCTTTTTCGGCTCCATTTAGACGTGGGCTGTAGGCTGTTGGGCCAATAAAAGAGAGCCCAATTGAGTCTTATCTTAGCTGTTTAGCGTGGCCCTTTTGGTAGGCCGAAGCACAATTTCTTCAACAGGCACAACAGCCCAGCCCAGTATGGGCCAAGCTTCCTTCCACTTTTTTTAAAAAGGAAAAAGTCTCGGATTCTCCCAACTATCACGAAAGTTCACTTTTCCTCCTCAACTCGGCTGGCCGGGCGTATCACCTCCCTCAACTTTTCAAACCATGCAAATTACCTCCCTCGAGCGGTTTTGAAGGTGGATTTGCTACAGTAACCGTGGTTTGCTACAGATACCCGGTACCTTTCCTTTTAAAAAAAAATCCTGTTGAATCTTTGAAAAATTATAATAAATCATAGAAAAATCATAAAATAAAAAATTCAATTTTGTTGGACTCCATATGATTAGATCTACACAGTGAATATATAATTTGATATGCTTTAGTATAAAGTTTTTGCTAAAAAGATTTTGTCTTTTTTCTTTTTTATTTATTTAGGCGAATCTTTAAAAAATCATAGTAAATCACAGAAAAATCATAAAATAAAAAATCAATTTTGTTAGACTCCACATGAGTAGATCTACACGGTGAATATATAATATGGTGTGCTTTTGTCTAACAAAATAATTATATAAGTTGTAGCTACGAATTATAAATATAAAAAGAAAAAAGACAAAAACCTTCGTAGCAAAAACTTTGTACTGAAGCATATCATATTATATATTCACTGTGTAGATCTAATCATGTGGACTCCAATAAAATTGGATTTTTTTATTTTATGATTTTTCTATAATTTACTATGATTTTTTAAAGATTAAATCGAATTTTTTAAAAAGAAAAGGCGAAGACACTGTGACTGTAGCAAAACCAACTGACACTGTAGCAAACCACGGTTACTGTAGCAAATCCACCTTCAAAACCGCCGAGGGAGGTAATTTGCATGGTTTGAAAAGTTGAGGGAGGTGATATGTCCGGTTTTTCGAGTTGAGGGAGGAAAAGTAAACTTTTGTGATAGTTGGGGAGTGAATCCGGACTTTTTCCTTTTTAAAAAATAAACCAATAATTATTGATATGTTTAATTTTGGATCTAAATGGGCCTAGATGACAACACGGGATAAGTCTGATAAATGCTCATATATTTTACTCTTATTTTATAGACAAAAATTATGTGTAGGAAAACCAGGGCTGTGTTCAGTTCAGCTTCTAGAAAGTACTTCTGCTATCAAAATTTAGAACATCGACCAATTTGGTGGAAAATGAAATTGCTTTTCAGCCACTGCTCTCGTTACATAGTGGTTTCAGTAGATACAAAGAGGAACATTTTTCATAATTGTTTTAACCAAACAACTTATAACTAAAAAGAGTGGCTCATGTAACAGCAATACAAAATCCGTTGTTGCCAGAAATCCGTTGGCAGCGTACCACCGAAGATTAGACTACAAATAGCATCTAGTGGTAAATCTGAAAGGGCGTTGAAGAACACGACACCTTGATCGTCCTAGGATTCAGTAATAATGCAAACAGTGCCAATACCAGTTAGGCCCCAATCTTCGTATAGAGATCTAATCACAACTACTAGTTTGACAGACGTGACGGCTCAAAAAATCTCACGCTCTTTGCGCTCATCACAAATCTCACGAAGCAAAACCCCACGGGAGAAGTAGCGAAGCCAGGAAAGAAGCAAATTTGGAGGAAAATTTAGCTGAGAACGCGAACATTTTTTTTTTCTGCAAGAAAATTAAATTACACATGGCGAGCGGAAATAAATAAATTGACCAAATTTACCTTTCCCGGACATGATAAATTACTGCAGTGGTGCAGGAGAGAATGATTTGCGGTAGGTTAACAATTTACAACAGGCAGTTTTGGGTAGTGGTTTTGCTACAATTCGCTAGCAGAATCTACATAGTTAACATAAAAGCTGCCTGAACACAGTTAAACCAGGGCGGAATACATGATCGTCATCACCGATCAAAAGATAAATGGAGTTGCATCTAGACCAAACTCCTAAACAGAGCAGTAGCTTCTAGCTGCCATAACAGATTTACAGGGTTTACATTGATCCAGCATCAGGCATGTAGCATCGTTAGACACGGAAACAAGAGTGAGAAAAACAGAAATGTTCTAACGTCTAAGCGAATGTCCAGGTTGCGGAACTGTTACTGTTAGCATCCTTGCTTCAGTTCTTTTGGATTCAGCAAACATCCTTGGACAATGCCAGCACATCCATGGAACTGTGAGCCAGTACATGTGTCTATGAAGTCCAAATAGAGGTTCTGGTTAAGAAAGTGTTAAGACGCTACTCTTTTCGTTTAGCCACATAGAGTCTGCTCATATCTTCAGTAACAACATTGCTCCTGTGAAGCAATAACCAAAAGACAGACATTACTCAGGGGCACAAAATACATAATGTGAACAGTTGCGCGAACATCATTCAATTGGTTAGCTGAGGGGGTGAGAGAATATGGTGGTCACCTATGATATGACATCGAAAAGAGACATGAAAAAGAAGAAAACTGACCTTTCACTAAGCTGTGGTGGAATTAGAGTGTTCCCTGCGGCACTGCTTATGCCTCGGGGTTGTGATCGCATCCTTGGAATTTTACTGCGCGGAACCATGACGAGCAGACCCATTTGATTCTCTCTTCCTTGATGCATCTGCAAGGGGAGCAACATCTGGGAGGTCTAACGATGGTGTGGGCAGTGAGGCATTACTCGAATTAATCGGTGCTACACTCCTGGACCAAAACAACAAAAACAAGTTCAGAAACTAAACAATATCTATCAAACATATAAAGTAATGGTTGTGGTACCGGTAATAATGTGTTGTGCATTTAGGAAACTAACAAGTAGTTTGTGGTGTGGCGGAATGATGCCCGGCGAACTCCTGCCAAGCAACGCGTTGCCCCAGTCAGTCGAAGGGTGACAACCAACTCATTCCTATTGACCGTTTCGGGTTCTGCTCGAAACGCTGGGCATACGTAAGTAGCTCGTTGGCCACATCACTGCAGATATCTGTCTGAGCCATTCATGTAGTGTATCATGTATTGTTATGCTTCATTTGCAAAGTAAGGATACAACAACACAGTTAATAAAAAAAAAATTGCTTACCAGCACATGAAAAGCAGCTGGTGGCTCCATCGCGAACGTGTCAGTGATCTCAGCCTCACGTGGCGCGACCTCTACCGCACGGGAAGCAACGAACGCGCAGTGGCTCCGTGAAACCAGCGCGCAAGTACTCTCGGTATGTGCCCTCGTCGAACGCCCACCAGGTCGCGGCACATCGGTGGCAGCCTGTGACCAGGCGCCACCCAAGACAACATCCTATCCACCCAAGACTGCTCGAACGCAATACTTTGACCTTTTCTTGAATGCCTATAATAATACAATTAATATTAAGGAATAACTCTACGAAATCATCAAGACAAACAGTGAATGCAACAAGACCTACCCGTGGGATTCGTCAAGCTGAAGTCGGGGAGAGGAAAGACCTGTGCACGCCCAAACCGACGTGCCACCCGCTCCGGACAATATGGTTCAACGAAGATGTCGAAAACCAGTGGCTTCCCTCGTGCACCACAGCTCCTCATCACGGTAACACAACTCGACAAGCCACGCCGAGCACGAGTCCGTATGTCATGTGGCCGCGGTAATGGGTCCACCGAACCCCGTCACCGTGAGCATGTCCAATGCAGCGACGCATTTAATTGTATGCGTGCCTTTACCAGCGGTTGCCCACCTCGCTGCAAACAACAAATTTGATGAAAATTCAATTTGAAACATAAAGCAAACATGCATGAACAAATAGTAGAAGATGATATACTTACGCCACGAGACAACCAGAGTGTGCCCATCGTGGGGGCATCGATCTTCAGCCTTACCAAACTGGTTGAGAACGCATATCTCATCACCGCACGGATCGTGCGGGCACAGGGTCGGCCTCCCCGATGTCGAATCGCCGAACGACCACAGCATCAGCAACAACGGACAACCAGCCAAAGTACCGTCGAAGTCCTCCGAACGCCGGCATCACACAAAAGCCCGATACGTAGCTGCAAGCACTGCAGAACCCCAACTGAACTGGGGGATCGCCTCAAGTGGTGAGTACGCTATTTGCGACGCCGTAGTGGATGAAGTGCCTGCCGACGGTGTCGTGGTGAGAACTGGTGAAGAGTACCCAGCCAAACAACCAAAGCAAGTACGCCTCCAAGTGTCGCAGCACCCTCAAGTCGCCGCCCCTCTTTCTTGAGCTTCTCTGCACGGAATTGAGACAACCAAGCCTTCGAGAAGGCCCGGTGGCGGTCGTGGAAGCCGAACTGCTCAGGCTCTCCCTCCGCCAACACACCATCGAAACGGTGCAGGAGTTGTTCCTTCCAATCTATCGACACGGCAACCGGGCCGATCGGGATACCGTTGAGAGGGAGGCCGAAAAGCATGGCGACGCCCCTGCGTGTGATCGGTGACCTCACCCACAGGGAGGTGGAATGTGTGCGTCTCCGGCCTCCAACGGTCCACCCAAGCGATGGGAGTGCACGGTCCATCGAAAAACGCGCACTCCTATGCGCTCGTGTCGCTCAAGCAGGCGTGCAAACGGAAGAAGACCAGCAGCACGTGAAACTGTAATTGGGGAAAAAAACTTATGAATTAGTAAATAATTGTAATAAGTACGGCTCAAACGTATAAGGTAATGGGGAATAAACAAACCGTGGAACCCAACGTGGTCAAGTAACCACAACTCATCGTGGGTACGAAGACGTGGGGCTGACGGAAGTTGTCCGCCTAGCGAGAGTGAGCGGTGCCTCAGGTCAACCATAGGGTCGATAAGCTCCATGCCGGTCATCCTACAAAAACAAAGTTTTTTTTTCAAAAACAAATACATATTAAAAAGTAAATTCAAAAGGCATAATAGTCGAAACTTAAATATTACACAATACAAGGTCCCAACATAGAATAATATATAAAAAAAATTATACATGGCAGTCCCAATCTAAAATATTACACCGTGCACTGAAAGTAAAATATTAGAAGCCCTAGTTCAAACCCTAGAGTTGCATTTAGGAATACATTGCTCATATGTTCCATCTGAAAGCCTATGTGTTGGGTAAGCATTACAATTTTTCCTCAGATGCTCTCCACCACACGTAAGGCAGAAGGGACGCTTGTCGGGTCGATAGGCCTGCAGGCCAACCGATAGCCTACAAGGTCCTATCGGCAACCCGACAGCCAACAGGCCTAACGACCCGACAAGGGGGTACACTAGGCTGTGCTGTGTTGTTTGGCCTGGTCGGGGGCCAGTTGCCAACTGGACCGCCAATAGGTTCCTTCTAAGCTGCCGATAGGGGCCCTATCGGCTGTCTAGCGGCCAATAGTATACTGTATTTGCAATCACAGATACTACATTTTCAATTATTCATTAAAAATATTATTTTAAAAAAACTAATATTTATAGATTGATTTACACTTGGCATGCTAAAGTAGAACAACATAATCATCATCTAATTGTAGTACATGGTGAGCATTAAGACTTTAAGAGGAAGGACTGTGAAGAACCCAATGTAGAAGCAGTAGTGAACAAATGCATTATCATTCCAGAATTTATATGTGACTGACTTGTTCACATTCGACATGAGGTTGGTTACATTCATAATCCATCTTTAACCGTTCCAAACATTGCAACATAGGGAATACCATTGTGGTCAATGAGATGTCCCTGGGCCAACCTTACCATTTTAGATACAGTGTTTAGTTGGATTTATTTAATCTTTCTACCTTGAGTGCTGCTAAGCTTGTGAACTGAATATATAAATAAAGGAGCACATTGCAAAACGCATGCATGCCAAAAATCGTTCAGAATTGAACCTTCGTTACCAGAGATGTCGTGCTACTGTGACTCTGTGAGCTAAGTATGTGGGGAAAACGGAACAATCGGGGTTTGCTAGTACAGTGATTCGATAGCCAGTAGCTTTAGCTTTCAGTACATGTACAGCACACCCAATCAGCCGACCTCGTCAGCTGGTCACCTAACAAACAACACCCATTTCTACATGCGAAACCCTAGAGAGAGAAGACAGAGAGGAGAGAACCTTACTGGCTGGCTGCCGCCGCCGCCGCCGGCGGCGGCGGCGGCTTAGGACGAGGAGCTCTGCCCACCGCCGTAGAAGAAGACGGAGGCCTTGCCCGCGGACGGGTGGGGGCAGGCTGTGGCGCCGTGCCGGCGGAAGAATCGCCGGCGTCTTCCTCGCCGGAGGAGGTGTCGTAGTCGACCGCCGGCGGCGGCGGCGTAGGACGAGGAGCTCTGCCCACCGCCGTAGAAGAAGACGGAGGCCTTGCCCGCGGACGGGTGGGGGGCAGGCTGTGGCGCCGTGGCGTCGGAAGACTCGCCGGCGTCTTCCCTCGCCGGAGGAGGTGTCGTAGTCGACCAGCGACACCAGCAACATCGGATCCGGGTCGGCTGCGCCGGATGCCTCCTCTGGGTGGGGGTTCCCTTCGGCTCCATTTAGACGTGGGCTGTTGGGCCAAGAAAAGCGAGCCCAGTTGGAGTCCTCTATCTCAGCTTGTTTAGCAATGTTGTGGGCTTTTAGTCCTCCTTATGTAGGCACAAGCCCAGTTTACTTGAACAGGCACAACAGCCCAAGTAAGGGCATAGCTTCCCTCCAATTTGTTTTTAAATAAACCAATAATTATTGATATGTTTAATTTTTTTTTTTTTGATCTAAATGGAGAAGTTTGACGAATGCATGTATGTTTTACTCTTCATTTTTTTTTAGAAGATATACCATTTACATGTAGGAGACTAGGTTCAGCTCGTAGAAAGTACTTGAAAAGTAGAACATCAACCAAAATAGGTGGAAACCGAAGTTGCTTGTTCAAAAGCCACTGCTTCGTGTAATAAAGTTTCCGCAACAATTTTCGCAACCAAGTGTGTGTCAGCGCTTGTTCTTGTTGAACCTGGTGACAACGGATGATGACAATAACGACGCAGCCCCAGATGACCCGCGATCACCGGCGTCCACACCAGCAACACACACACCATATTGTGCACCTCCGACTGGGCAACGTCAACGTCGACGCCCTCATGTGTACATCGCTCTTCAGCTGAGAGGTGACAGCCAAGGAAGGATCGTATGGAGGCAACTGACAACCTACTTGCCGCTGCTACATGCCCTGTGCCAGTGTTAACGAAGACAGACACCGACGAACTCCATCTGTGCCCATTTCCATATCCCCATCTCCGTCGTTGTCGCCGGCGCATCGGTATCTTCGTCAACAACCAACCAGCTCGGGAAGCAGCGAGCGAAGCACTGTGCACTGAAGCAGAGGCTTGTCTTTTCCCTCCCCTCTACCTCTGCTCCTCCTCCCCCACTCCACTCCACGTCTCCATTCCCGGCCATCGCTCGATCGCTTGCTCATTAATGGCGAGCACTGCATCTGCATGGTTGGCGCCATCCATGCCCATCAATGCCTCCACCCACCTCCGGGCCGGCACGCCCCATCTGTCTACTTATCCAAGGCGATCGGGCGCTTGCTTCCAATCCAGCGCCGGCCGGGCCGTTGCGTGCAATCCATCCCCATCTCCATCCGCCACCCACCCCGCACCACTCCTCCTCACCCCAATGCTGGCTGCCGGCCAGCTCCGCCCCCGTGATCCTTGAGCTGGAGGTGGGTGGCGACGTAAAGGCAGCCGCTTCCATGCGTTACTGCTCCGGTTCATCTCCTTACTTAATTAGCTTATCCATCCCTGCGAGTGCGACCCTGCTACGTACTACGCATCGGCATCGGTGCCGTGCCGTGCTTGATTCTGTGCTCGCTCGCCGTTTCTGTGGTTTGTAGGTGGCGGTGGATGACCAGCTCTCGGTTTTTCTGACCGGAGGATCGGAGGGCGTTGCGTTAGGTCCGCGGTTGGTGAGCGGCGGTCGGAGCGGTCTCGTGCGCGGCGGGGTCGTTGGGTAATGCAGGAATCGGGCTCTGGGAGGGTGGGAATTATACCTCGCGCTCAAGGTGCTCGATTAATTGCCTGGCAGAGCGCGCGTGTGAGCTGAGCTGAGCTCGGGAGATGGTTGGGAGCGTGCACGTCAATGGATCGGCCCACGGTGGCAATGGCACGGCCACGGAGGAGCGGCTGGACGAGCTGCGCCGGCTGCTGGGCAAGTCGGAGGGGGACCTGCTCAAGATCGTCAGCGTCGGCGCCGGCGCGTGGGGCAGCGTCTTCGCCGCGCTCCTGCAGGACGCCTACGGCCATTTCCGGGACAAGGTGCAGATAAGGATCTGGCGCCGCCCGGGGCGGACGGTGGACCGCTCCACCGCCGAACACCTGTTCGAGGTGATCAACTCCAGGGAGGACGTGCTCAGGCGCCTCATCCGCCGCTGCGCCTACCTCAAGTACGTCGAGGCGCGCCTCGGTGACCGCACGCTGTATGCCGACGAGATACTCAAGGATGGCTTCTGTCTCAACATGGTCGAGACGCCGCTCTGCCCTCTCAAGGTCGTCACCAACCTGCAGGAGGCCGTCTGGGATGCCGACATCGTCGTCAATGGAGTGCCGTCCACCGAGACCAGGGAGGTGTTTGATGAGATCAGCAAGTATTGGAAGGAGAGGATCACTGTCCCGGTCATCATTTCCCTCGCCAAGGGAATAGAAGCCTCCTTGGATCCAATACCTCGTATCATTACACCTACTCAAATGATTAGCTCTGCAAGTAAGAATCTCTCTTGTCTCTGTCCTGTCCCTGCCTTCCTATTTCTATTTTAAATTTAAACTGAAGGATTCAATCACCAAGTTTCCTGAATGGTCTTTTAGTTGCTGAAAATAGATTATGATTTGTGACATGCACCATAATCTGCTTGATTAAAAGTGTTTGTAGTACTTGGCTGTTTGCTAGTGTAGTGATTAAATAGCAGAATTCTTTATCAGTGTACAAAACGCTATTATGTGTAAAGATTATTTGTGTACTGCAAATCTCTGACAAACGAACCTGATGTCTGTAGTCTATGCTAATAATTTCAGTACTGCCATATTATTCACCATGACAAACGAACCTTATCTACCATATTATTCATTTATATGAAACAGCATTAGCCCATTTATTGCTTGTCTGCTATACCATAATCAGATACAGTAATTTGCATGATCAATGCCATTAGTTGCTTGTGGATATGCGTTCACCAACAACTCATTCGATCCATAATTAGTACTATCAAATTTCCCCCCTCCATTTGGAGACTGCACTGAATTCTGATTTTATGTGTTTACCTGTCTGTTCCAATTCTTTATTTACCATTATGAGTTTATTATGTGTTTTATGTATACTGGAAGCCAAACACACCAAGGTTGTAAATTTATGGCATGATCATGCCATGGTGCTGATTTTCAATGGCCTTGATCTTGACATGCATCTGGTTATATTTTCTTTTTCTTTTTTCTCTGCTTAATGCTTGACCTGCATATTTGAGCTCAACAGTACAGGCTGATATTTTTTAGAGTGCATTGCAGCTGGAGTTCCAACTGAAAATATACTGTATCTTGGAGGACCAAACATCGTGTGACGACCGGGTAATTACCACCTTGAAAAATAACCTAGCCATGATTTATTACTCCACGTATACAAGATTTGTCGAATAATAAACCATTAACAAAGTTGGCAAATGAGAATAGCTAGAAGGTACCGATAATTATTACAAAGCCAGCCTACGATCTTAGGTCTTTAAATAAGCGTCACAAGTTTTAGCGATTTATTACAAGCCCCGACATATAGAAGTCCAAGCTAGACTACTAAGTGGGCGACATATACATTTCGCCACCGATATCCATAAGTAGACTAGGAGGTTATTTATTCATCCCATCCACCATAGGAGGTGGCAGCGGCTCGACTAGCGTCCCTCGTAGTCATCCCAATCTGCATAGGCATAACCATCATCTAGGAACTCTTGTGCACACTCCTGAGGATCCTCTGAAGGGGGAGAGTTAACAAGAGTGAGTACAACGTACTCAGCAAGTATATATATGTATATCAAGGCAATGCAATCTGTAATCTCAATGATCAATCACATATCATTTTGTATGAAAAGAGAATTTGTATAAAAAGTCATATTTAATTTAGAAAAACGCTACTATCACTTGCATCTTGAGAAAGAGCCTCCCATAGGTTCCCGTAGCCTCCATACTAGGAGACATGACATGAATTCATGATTTTACCTGTCGCGCAGTTTGTATCACTTTTAGCCATAATTATCTTGGCCAAATTTCCATCGCACTACCCTTGGTGCGACTCATGACCAAGGTACCGAAACTTTCCCCATTTTGTATAATTGTACATCCACATCTACTCATCCGCGCTAATATATGCGCTGGTCAGTGCTCCATCGACAACATTGGGGACTTTCCCCAACCCTCTCCTTGCATACCATAGGGATTATACAATAACTCGATGGGTAATAGAATCAGCCCGTCTCAAACGGGTTCATGGTTGACACGAGTATATACGGCCCAACAACACAAGTGAGAGTTGGTTAACAATCCTACTAACTTTTTCCAACCAACCATACTGTAGGGTATTAGCTGCTCCATCAGCTAATCCCTCTGTCATCAAAGTCTCATGTCATCCATCCATAATTAATTCTAGAAAATATATTTGATGCACATTAATTTTATTTTCTCAAACTTTGTATAAAACTCAAGGAAAATGGTCAAGGAAATCTTGCCTGAGTTGTTAAGATCCAACTCTGGCTCAGTTTGGCTCACTAGAAGGTCCTGCGCCTGACCGTGCTCGCTTCCTGTAATTAGTATAAATATATACTTGGTATTTAGGAAAAATAACACACAAGTATATACAGAGATAATATATACGTAGCCATTTGTCCATCCTACAGGCAATAATTAGTTTCCTATGACTTGTATCGATTTTGTTGTGATTTATAAAAAGAAAATAGCATAGCTGTGTTTAGCCAAACATCAAATTAATTTAGTATGGTTAGCCCCTTCTATTTCTCACGTGAGTTGTACCAGTACTAACTAAAGCCCATCAAGGTGTAGTACTAGTGTTAGCTAGCAGCCCAAGGACACAACAGCAATACGCATCCCTTCCAGGCTCATACGCACACTCCATCCTCCTGCCATCCCTCTCTCTCTCTTCCCTTCCTCTCTCTATTTCTTTTCCCCTTTCTTCAGGTCGACAGCAGCCATGGCGCTGAGCGCCCTCTACTCCCTTCCCTCTATCTAGATCCACAACTATGGCTAGGCTCTCCCAAGGATGGTACCCCAAAAATAAAGATCTGTGATTTCTAATTGATCTGCACTGGGATTCCCCCGATTTCTTCCCCTTTTGTGTGTGCGTGGTTGGTGGCGGCGGCGGCATGCTTCACCGAGGTGCTGAGCATGGCAGCCATGGCGCCCAAAAGGCAGAGCCAGGGGCACGTGGTGTTGGTGTGCAGCTGTGTGTGCGGGGATGCGGATTGCAGCAACAACTCCCTCAAACTGACTGTGAGTGCTCTTGTGCTCATACCTATGCTTAGTTCATATTGTCTTTGACTCAAGATTACAGGTGTGTGCTGCTAGATGTGAAGTCTATTGGCTTATTAATTTTTCCCCAAGTTGAGATGTGAAATATCATGTGTATGCTTGTGCTAGAAGATTGCTAGTTAGGCCTATTTCATCACTTTTCTTGTCATTTGTTAAATGTGAAAAACCAAAATAGTCGAACATCTACAACCAAGGCAAAAGCTCTCGTGTTTTTGGGAGCCCAGAGAAAAGAGAGCTTTAGACGAGAAGATGAAAACCTCACCTCGCTACTTCTCTTGACTAGCCGTTGGTCTGTCCCTCTCTCTCTCAGTCGCTCTTCGGGGGTGATCAAGTCACCATCTTGCCGATGTGGGAGGCGGATGGTTTTCTCGTGGCTAAAGAACTAGGCTAGGTGTTCTTGGTAGGCCTAGAGCGGGACTCAAGAACTGGTCTCGCTAGTTGCTCCGAGGGGTTGCTTCTCCCACTTTCACCCCCGTTCTTGTACTAGTCTCCGCTATTCTCTACTCCACAAGATATTTTACCTTTCACTTCCCAACTTGGTCAAGGGTCGCACGCTGGTGTGGCAAACCGCTGGAACTTGATTGGCTAGATTTCTTCTAGAAGGGCATGGCAGTTCACTATTGTATAAACCAAGACAAGAGTTGTTGAAATAGTAGGCCAACGTAGTGAATAGTGCATTTGGAAGACGTGAAGAGTATTTTTTGTGTGTCTTTGTGTGGCAAAGATGAGGGGTCGGTTAATATGAATTGTGCACATATGTTTTCCAAGGATTAAAAATATGATATGATTTGTTTATTTGTGCCAAAGCGCATCCATTGTCCCGATGGTGCAATTATGAGGAACTAATGCTTACTTGATCCGAGGTTAATTACTTAATGAAAAAAATGGGTCGTTACATCCTACCCCCCTTAGAAAAGATTTCGCCCTCTAAATCGAACTTACTTGAAGAGGTTGGGATAAGCTTTTGGCGCAGATCTTCTTCCTTTTCCCAAGTTGCTTCTCGGACCAGTGGTTCTTCCATTGGACTTTGCAAAATCGTATCTTCCTATTTCTCACCGCCGATCTTCAACTTCTAATATCTTTAATGGACGCTCTTCATAGGTCAAATCTGGTTGTAGCCTGATATTCAGATCTTGGAGTTGTTCGGATGGCTCTCTTAGGCATCTCTTTAGTTGTGACACATGAAATACATCGTGTATTTTGGAAAGCCGAGGGGGCAATTCTAGGCGATAAGTTCTTTGCACCTTTCTCGCTCTAGTACTTTGAATGGTCCAACATATCTAGGACTTAGCTTCCCTTTTATTCCAAATCGACGAACTCCTTTCATTGGTGAGACCTTTAGATACACAAAATCCCTGGTACAAATTTCACTTCCTTACGCTTCTTATCGGCATAGCTCTTCGTCTACTTTGTGCAATCCGCAATCGCTCCTTGATTACCCTGGATCTTCTCATCATTCTCCTTACTAAACTTGGGCCTAGCAATGGTTTCTCGCCCACTTCATACCAACAAATAGGTGATCGACATTTGCGTCCATACAGAGCTTCATACGGTGCCATTTCTATACTTGATTGGTAGCTATTGTTGTACGCAAATTCAGCTAGGTGTAGGTGTTTGTCCCATGACTCACCAAAATTCAATGCACAACATCTCAACATATCTTCAAGTATTTGATTCACTCTTTCTGTTTGGCCATCCGTCTGCGGATGATAGGCTGTGCTAAAGTTAAGTTTTGTCCCTAGAGCTTCGTGGAGACTTTTCCAAAAACTTGAAGTGAATACTGATCCTCGGTCTGAGGTTATGGTTTTTGGAACTCCATGGATAGACACAATCCTTTTCAAGGTACGTTCACCAACTTGTCAAATGAACATTTACGGGTGGTAGGAATAAAGTGTGCTGACTTAGTGAGCCGATCAACCACCACCCATATAGTATCTTTCTTGCGTAGGGTCATTGGAAGACCTGTGATGAAATCCATGCATATATCCTCCCATTTCCAATCTGGAACATCTAGTGGCTTTAATAGCCCAGCTGGTCGTTGATGTTCAGCCTTCACCTTCTGACAAGTGTCACACTTGCTTACATATTCTGCAATCTCTCTCTTCATGCTTCTCCACCAGAAATTGCCTTTTAGATCCCTGTACATTTTTGTACTCCCAGGGTGCATGGTGTACAGGGTATCATGAGCTTCTCTCAAAATTAATTCCTTAATTTCGAAACATCCTGTACACAAATTCCCGCTATGATTCCGAGAACTCCATCTTCATCCAATCAATTCTCGATGGTCTGTCCTACCCTAATTCTTCTTGCTTCTTCTACAATGAATGCATCCGCTTCTACGCTTTTCTTTGATTTGATCTAGCAAGGTGGGGCGGAATGTCATAGTTGCAATACTTGCTTCTGTACTTGACAATCCGAATTCTATCTCCATTTTAGCTAATGATGCAATTAGTTCTTGTGAATAGTCTTCAATTGATAGCTGATTATTTTTTTGAGCTTTTCTACGAGAGCATCTCGCAACCACATTAGCTTTTCCAGATGGTAGTTAATGGTGAGATCATAATCCTTTATAAGCTCAAGCCATCTCCTTTGCCTCATGTTTAATTCCTTCCGAGTGAATATATATTTGAGGCTTTTGTGGTCACTATACAGACACACTTAGATCCATAGAGATAATGCCTCCAAATCTTTAGTGCAAAACTACTGACTCAAGTTCAAGGTCATGTGTAGGATAATTTTCTTCATGTTTTTCTCACCGCCTAGATGCATAGGCTATCACTCTACCTTTTGCATCAGACACACCCCAGTCCCGACTTAGAGGCATCACAATAAATTACAAATTCTTCTCCACTTTCGGTAAGGCCAACACCGTGCAAATGGTCAACCTATTCTTGAGCTCTTGAAAACTTTTCTCATAAGCTGCTTCCAAACAAACTGAATGTCTTTTCTTAGTAACTTAGTGAGTGGAGCAGAAATTTGGGAGAATCCTTTTATAAATCTGCGGTAATATCCAAATAGACCTAGGAAGCTCCGTATCTCAGTGGGAGTTGTAGGCCTACTCCATGACATCACAGAATCAATCTTGCTTGGGTCAACCTCAACTCCTCTTCCCGACACTACGTGTCCCAAGAAGGCTACTTGGTCTAACCAAAATTCACATTTCTTAAACTTTGCATATAGTTGGTTTTCTCTTAGGATTTGGAGTACAATTTTCAAATGCTCAAGCATGCTCTTCTTTGCTCTTTGAGTATATGAGTATGTCATCGATAAAAACTACCACAAATTTATCCAAATACTTCATAAAGATCTTATTCATGAGGTTCATGAACATAGCAGGTGCATTGGTTAACCCATAAGGAACTACTTTGTATACTCAAAATGTCCATATCTAGACACAAAGGCCGTCTTCTCTATATCTTACGCCCTCACTTTCGCCTTGATGATAACCGGATCTTAAGTCCAAATTTTGAAAATACACAAGCATTGCTTAGTTGGTCAAATAGGTCATCTATCCGTGGTAGTGGGTATTTATTCTTTATTGTGACATTGTTCAAATCCACGGTAATCAGTACATAACCCGAGCCCTCCATCCTTCTTCTCTCGAGAACAAGATAGGGGCACCCCAAGGGGACACTTTCTCTAATAATTCCTTTTTTTTCAGGTCATCTAATTGTTTCTTCAAACTAACTCTTGTTTTGCCATTCTCAGGGGGCTTTTGGAGATGGGTGCCGCATCGGGCACTAATTCAATTGCAAACTCTATTTCTCTATCTGGTGGCATTCCTGGCAAGTCTTCAGGAAAGACATCATGAAATTCTTGAACTACAGGTATGTCTTCTAATTTCTTCTCTTTAAGGCTGGCTAGAGTTGTATCCGAGTCTATCGGTCTAGTCCGAACTCCAAAATAAAATGTTCTGGAGCCATCAGGTATTCTTATGCATGCACACTTTTGTTCACAGTCTATCAATACCCCATGCCCATGCAACCAATCCATACCTAATATCACTTCTAACCCGGTCATATCTATCACCAGCAGGTTTGCCAAAAATTTAATATTCTGAATTATAACGGGCTGGTCTTTGCATATCTTCTCTATTTTCATTTGCCCACCTGGGGTATTAACCCACATGGCTTTTTCCAAGGGTGCGTGTACTAATCCATGTTTAAGCACAAATTCTTGAGAGATAAATGAGTGTGTAGCACCAGAATCAAAAAGGACTGTACCAACAGCAGGTGGGATGAGTAATTTACCAGCGACAACATCTGTAGCTGCGCCCAGTTGCTCTGCGTTCACATAATTCAGCCTCGCTGTACTCCCACTTGGTCCACCACGTCCCGCTCCTCTCCCCTCTGCAGTGTTCACACCACCCACCACCACCACCTCTCCCAACTGGTTGATTGGTCACTTGAGTGCGATATACAGGCTGCACTGTCGTCTTTATTGGATGGGGACAATTAACTTTGCGGTGGCCTTCTTTGCCACAGTTGAAACATACATTTGATCCAATTAAACAGTCCTTGGTAAGGTGTCTCCTTCCGCACTTTCCACATATGGGACCTGAACCCGAGTAGTTGGTTGGGGCTGGTTTAAATGGTGGCACTTGGGGGCGTGCTCGTGTATGCTGCATCATGGGCCTTGGCTCAAATCTTGCTTTCTTCCTTCTTTCTTCACCCAACTGAGAGTGCTCTTCTTCAAGAACTATGGCCCTGTTGACCAGATCTTGGAATTTGGTGATCATGTGAGGTTTTAAGTGCATCCGAAGGAACGGGTGCAATCCTTCCATGAATTTCTCAACCTTTTTCTCCTCAGTGCTTACATCATCGGGCGCGTACCTTGATAACTTCGATGAATTGATGCACATACTCGCTACCCTTTTATTTCCTTGGGTTAAGTTCCGAAACTCTCTCTTCTTGATAGAAATTTTACCATCTGGGACAAATGCCAAGGTGAATGCTTGCTTGAACACGGCCCAGGTGATAGGTTCATTTGCAGCACGATTGTGCTTAAAGTCTCGACCACCAAGCTCCAAAAAGACCGGGCGGTTGGTGTGCTCCATATCTCACCTTCTCTTCATCCGAGCAACCAACTGTCTCAAGATTCTTTTCAACTTCCAACACCCAATCATGGGCCTCAAGTGGATCTATGGCCTTGGAAAATTTTTGGAGGTTGAGTCTCGAAGGAATTGTCTCAAGAGAAATCGGTACCTTGTAAACCACACGGAGCAAGTCTGTTTACTATGGCCTCCATGAAGCGGTTACGATTCTCTTGTGACTCTCTTGAGTTCTCCATGAACAACAGACATCCCCAATATTCCTAGCCCCGCCATTGGCATCGAAGTTCGGCATCACCAAAGTGGGGATAGTTTGAAGGTTGTCCTCCCCGGTTGAAAGCCGGTGATTTCCATATGAGTTGCCTCCATTCCCATTGGACCCGAGGCGCATGATAAGGTCCTCTTCACCTAATCCACGCCTTTCCATCCCGCAAGATGAGCGTTGTTGAGTAATCCTTGATTCTTTTTTTTTTTTTTTGGCACATGTATTGAGTATTTAGTATTGTTGGTAAACAAAAGTATGCTAGTTGCACATCTTTGGAATAATTCAACAACTCTCAAGTAATCATTGGCATCCAACATATACACATGAAAATGCATAGCACACTGATTATTTAACCATACAGTCTTGGATACTCATAAAGGTGCATTACATCCAACCTAGGTGCTGCCATTCCTTACATATGGTCTTGGTCTAGTTAACTATTACAAGCCACTAAGCAAGATCTATGAGAGACCTTGACTCCTACATAAGATTGCACTACCGGGCATTACTTATATTACTGAGCACTACACTACATTAGTTCCTACTTGCATTAGTTCTTCTTGCTGCATCAACTAGCACTAACTCCAAAAGATCACCATCATTGCGGGGATGATGATGTCGTGCACCTAGAAGTCGGCGGACTAGTGTTTGATCCTGCAACACCGTTCTTTGCTACCTGCCGTTCTCTCCCCTGCAGTCCTAACACTTGATTCGAAAGGTCCCGTAGGCTCCGCTTCAATGTAGGCTTCACTACGAACACTAATGCGTGCCTGATATGCTCCAACATGCTGCTGCTGTACAGGTTCAGGAGGTGGGAGCACATGGGGTGCTGGCTGTACAGCAAGCTCAGGTAGCAAGGGCTCTAACTCTGGTGTCTCAACATGTGGTTCAGGCTGCCCAAATTCTGGTGGCACTGCTGGAGCATTTGGGATTACTTGATGTGGTCTAGGAGGTACGTTTGGATTCTCTACTTCTTCTACTGCTTCAGGTTCTTGCACCATTTCCAGATCTTCCTCTTCATCTTCTTCTACTACTAGAGGGTTAAGGGGGCCTCCAGGTTGTTGAAGATGATCAATATATTGCTGTAGTGTAGCACGATTTTTGTTCACTAGCTAGGAACATATGGAACCAAAGAGCGGGCTTCTACCACATATTAGTGAAATCTGCGAGGAACGACCGGAATACCATCCCATCTGCTATCATCTTCAAACTAGAGGCTAGGTGGATAGAATCGATGAACACTCTAGCATCCTTGAGATAGAGAATCCTGATAAACCTTGAGTCCTTGGTCTGCTTATTTGTGCACTTTGGAACTTCCAAGATCAAATCCTCGAAAAGTCACGCGATAGCAAGTAGTGCTCAAGTAGGCAAAGCCAGTGCGCCCTAAGCACCAAAGATAGCCGGTGGCCACCTCCCTAAAAAAAGCATCATCGTGGAAAGGTCGGGATCCGGTGAGTTCCCTATGGAAGGTTGGGTCCATAGGAAAACCAGATAGGATCAGCACTATGCGCCTCTCGCCATGGTCCAGTGTTTCCTCCAAAAACTCTGGGCAAGATCCTCCAAGGGTCTGAACCATGTGCATGAGGAGCATCACTGAATGTCCACACACCCTCTCTGGTGGAACACTAGAGCGTGCCATCCTGCCCAAGGTCATGCAATCAACATGGCAGTTAGCTATGTTATTAGCAAGGTAGTTGCCTAGAGAAAAACAAATATGGACAAGGCTGTAGTATAATCAATGCAAAACAACAAGACATACTATACCAAAATGGCACAAATTTACTTTTTCACTTCAGGTCACCTATAGTCTCTAGCTATTCGCATGGCCCTCGCAACTACGGCTTTGATACCACCTGTGACGACCCGGGTAATTACCACCTTGAAAAATAACCCTAGCCATGATTTATTACTCCACAGATACAAGATTTGTCGAATAATAAACCATTAACAAAGTTGGCAACAGAGAATAGCTAGAAGGTACCGATAATTATTACAAAGCCAGCCTACGATCTTAGGTCTTTAAATAAGCGTCACAAGTTTGCGCATTTATTACAAGCCTGACATATAGAAGTCCAAGCTAGACTACTAAGTGGGCGACATATACATTTCGCCACTGATATCCATAAGTAGACTAGGAGGTTATTTATTCATCCCATCCACCATAGGAGGTGGCAGCAGCTCGACTAGCGTCCTCGTAGTCATCCCAATCTGCATAGGCATAACCATCATCTAGGAACTCTTGTGCACACTCCTGAGGATCCTCTGAAGGGGGAGAGTTAACAAGAGTGAGTACAACGTACTCAGCAAGTATATATATGTATATCAAGGCAATGCAATCTGTAATCTCAATGATCAATCACATATCATTTTGTATGAAAAGAGAATTTGTATAAAAAGTCATATTTAATTTAGAAAAACGCTACTATCACTTGCATCTTGAGAAAGAGCCTCCCATAGGTTCCCGTAGCCTCCATACTAGGAGACATGACATGAATTCATGATTTTACCCCTCGAGGGTTTGTATCACTTTAGCCATAATTATCTTGGCCAAATTTCCATCGCACTACCCTTGGTGCGACTCATGACCAAGGTACCGAAACTTTCCCCATTTTGTATAATTGTACATCCACATCTACTCACTGCGCTAATATATGCGCCTGGCTGTGCTCCATCGACAGCTCATTGGGGACTTTCCCCAACCCTCTCCTTGCATACCATAGGGATTATACAATAACTCGATGGGTAATAGAATCAGCCCGTCTCAAACGGGTTCATGGTTGACACAGTATATACGGCCCAACAACACAAGTGAGAGTTGGTTAACAATCCTACTAACTTTTTCCAACCAACCATACTGTAGGGTATTAGCTGCTCCATCAGCTAATCCCTCTGTCATCAAAGTCTCATGTCATCCATCCATAATTAATTCTAGAAAATATATTTGATGCACATTAATTTTATTTTCTCAAACTTTGTATAAAAACTCAAGGAAAATGGTCAAGGGAAATCTTGCCTGAGTTGTTAAGATCCAACTCTGGCTCAGTTTGGCTCACTAGAAGGTCCTGCTTTGACCGTGCTTTCGCTTCCTGTAATTAGTATAAATATATACTGGTATTTAGGAAAAATAACACACAAGTATATACAGATAATATATACGTAGCCATTTGTCCATCCTACAGGCAATAATTAGTTTCCTATGACTTGTATCGATTTTGTTGTGATTTATAAAAGAAAATAGCATAGCTGTGTTTAGCCAAACATCAAATTAATTTAGTATGGTTAGCCCCTTCTATTTCTCACGTGAGTTGTACCAGTACTAACTAAAGCCCATCAAGGTGTAGTACTAGTGTTAGCTAGCAGCCCAAGGACACAACAGCAATACGCATCCCTTCCAGGCTCATACGCACACTCCATCCTCCTGCCATCCCTCTCTCTCTCTTCCCTTCCTCTCTCTATTTCTTTTCCCCTTTCTTCAGGTCGACAGCAGCCATGGCGCTGAGCGCCCTCTACTCCCTTCCTCTATCTAGATCCACAACTATGGCTAGGCTCTCCCAAGGATGGTACCCCAAAATAAAGATCTGTGATTTCTAATTGATCTGCACTGGGATTCCCCTGATTTCTTCCCCTCTTTTGTGTGTGCAGGTTGGTGGCGGCGGCGGCATGCTTCACCGAGGTGCTGAGCATGGCAGCCATGGCGCCCAAAAGGCAGAGCCAGGGGCACGTGGTGTTGGTGTGCAGCTGTGTGCAGGGATCTGGATTGCAGCAACAACTCCCTCAAACTGACTGTGAGTGCTCTTGTGCTCATACCTATGCTTAGTTCATATTGTCTTTGACTCAAGATTACAGGTGTGTGCTGCTAGATGTGAAGTCTATTGGCTTATTAATTTTTTCCCCAAGTTGAGATGTGAAATATCATGTGTATGCTTGTGCTAGAAGATTGCTAGTTAGGCCTATTTCATCACTTTTCTTGTCATTTGTTAAATGTGAAAAACCAAAATAGTCAGAACATCTACAACCAAGGCAGGTGCTCTGTGTTTTTGGGAGCCCAGGAGAAAAGAGAGCTTTAGACTGAGAAGATGAAAACCTCACCTCGCTACTTCTCTTGACTAGCTGTTGGTCTGTCCCTCTCTCAGCTCAGGTCGCTCTTCAGGGTGATCAAGTCACCATCTTGCTGATGTGGGAGGCAGATGGTTTTCTGTGGCTAAAGAACTAGGCTAGGTGTTCTTGGTAGGCCTAGAGCGGGGACTGAAGAACTGGTCTGCTAGTTGCTCCGAGGGGTTGCTTCTCCCACTTTCACCCTGGTTCTTGTACTAGTCTGCTATTCTCTACTCCACAAGATATTTTACCTTTCACTTCCCAACTTGGTCAAGGGCTGCACAGTGGTGTGGCAAACTGCTGGAACTTGATTGGCTAGATTTCTTCTAGAAGGGCATGGCAGTTCACTATTGTATAAACCAGTACAAGAGTTGTTGAAATAGTAGGCCACTGTAGTGAATAGTGCATTTGGAAGATGTGAAGAGTATTTTTGTGTGTCTTTGTGTGGCAGCATGAGGGGCTGGTTAATATGAATTGTGCACATATGTTTTCCAAGGATTAAAATATGATATGATTTGTTTATTTGTGCCAAAGCGCATCCATTGTCCTGATGGTGCAATTATGAGGAACTAATGCTTACTGATCTGAGGTTAATTACTTAATGAAAAAAAAAATGGGTCGTTACACATCGCCTCAGAAATTTATAACAAAGAATATGCAAATGCTCGAATCTGTGGATCCAACAAGTGGAGGAAGCCTCTTGCTAAGTTTTTTTGAGGCAGCCGCATTTCATTGTCTGGGACAACAGTGATCTTGTCACTCATGAGGTGATGGGTGGCCTGAAGAACGTCTATGCAATTGGCGCTGGTAAAACTAACTTCCATGTTTTTAGCTGTCAACATTGTTGTACAATTGTCATCCTTGATGTTGAAAAAAGCATAACAAACATGTAAATGTTTTTTTTTTTTGCTTAAATTTTAGTTGATCTCTTAATGGTCATCCATCGGGCCATCACCATGAGGTCCATGACCTCTTTTCCTGAATAGAGTATGGGTGGGGTACACTAAAATCAGAAGGCTCCTTAGAATTGTAAGAAAAGAAGCAATCAAATTGGATAACCTTGAAATAGGGATACAGGGTTAAATACTTGCTGCTTACTTTTCAATAATTTCTTTTCTTTGAATGAGCGGTTGTATTGGTCATCAGCGGCAATGAACACAACTCGGACAGTATCTTCTGCTTTGTTTTACTGCATTTTCTGTGTGTTCCTGATTTTATCATATTTCTCTTTCTCTTCATGTTTCAGGAATGGTGGCAGCTTTAACAAATGAGGCGCAACTAGCAAATCTGTATATTTTGCTCATTGCACGTCAGAGATGATATTCATTACTCATTTGCTGACAGAACAACCTGAGAAACTCGCTGGTCCTTTGCTGGCTGACACTTATGTAACTCTACTAAAAGGTCGTAATGCATGGTATGGGCAAATGCTTGCCAAGGGAGAGTTGAGTCCTGACATGGGTGATAGTATCAAGGGAAAGGGAATGATTCAGGTAATGTAACGACTCTGTTTATTTTTTCTCATTTTGTCTCGTTTTATTCTGAGAAGATCTCTAGGCTGTTGGAGTATTTGATAACCCTGTCATTTACAGCCATCCCTTTTCCTTTTTTACACGATGTGATCGACAATGATCATTTGACATTCTATTGATAGGGTGTTTCTGCCGTTGGTGCATTTTTTGAGCTCCTTAGTCAACCCAGCTTAAGTGTGCAACACCCGGAAGAAAACAAGCTGGTTGCTCCAGCTGAGCTATGCCCAATCCTGAAGAGGCTTTACAGAATACTGATAAAAGGTTGTGCTCTGTATCACCATAACTGGAGAAATTTACAGGGTGCTTGAGGAGTGAAAAGTGACCTCGTGCATTTAACTGCTTTCGTTTTATCCTTCTGATATATATACCTGAATTATGTGCAGAGAGCTCCCAGCAAGGGACATCCTCAAGCCCTGAGGGATGAAACGATGAATGATCCTCGGGAAAGGATTGAGATGGCACAAAGCCATGCATTCTACCGCCCGTCTCTCCTTGGAAAACCATGATCTAGTTAGTCCTGTAAATTAGTAGAATATAAAACGAACGCTGCATGAGATCGAACTCACCAAGCTGCCCGATCATTCTTGATCGAGCTTGGAGGTTGGAGCAGATATCTCCGCTGTGCTTGCTGCCCTGTGTCCGAGCCAGTACTGGTCCGAGCTGCATGGGATGGGGCATTGTTAATTGTCCAGTTCTTTGTGCTTCCTCATTGCCATGGTGTACAAGAGATTACTGAATCAATAAATGCTAAAAGTGCATATTATATGAAGTACTCAAGGATTCTTGCTAGAAATTGGCATCGTGTATTGTGTCAGTGTGTCTGATTTTCGCGGTCGAACTGTGTTTTAGTTGAGCATGCTTTTCTCAGTTTTCTGCAACATTCAGCATCTAGGTCTCTGTTAGTAGAACAAGCAAACCACATCCTGTGCGCAGCCGAGAGAGCACTAATGACTACTAAGTAATGACACAAGAAACTCATAAGTGCCCCCTCATGTGTTGGCTGACAGATATTGAGATATGTAACTCTCCAAAGTCCTAAAAGAGGATGATGTTTGGACAGGCCAATATGGTTGCCAAGGAGAGAATCAGTCCTGACATGAGTGTTAATATCAAAATGCCATGACATTATCAGTGCAAGGGATTCCTTTTGACCTTTTCTATGTGACTAGAAGGTTCAAAGAAAATCGTCTTCGTGGAAATCACTATTTTGCAGTGAACATTGTGTTAGCCTTATTATGCTGACTTGGTTAGAAGTGATTGTAAAAGTGCTTTCATCCTTTTAAACTAAAAGTTATCCACTAACATCAAATAATAATAAGGTTTTAAACCATAAAAAGGCATCTCTAAGCTTCTAAAAAATATCCAAAATCCTAAAAATAGACCAGGACATGAGAACCCAAATAAAATATCTGTATCTCATGAAAATATCTCTAGAATCTTCTCAAAATGGATATAACTATCAAGAATAGAAAAATATAAAAAGATTGAAATTTTTTCTAATCATGCAACGATGTCTAATTGCATATTCGAACTTTCCACAATAAAACAAAAAGAGGTGCAAAGCATCCACATTAATGTATGTTGTGTTCATGTTGGTTTCATCTCAATTTTTATTAGAAGGTTTCTAGAACAGTTTAGAATTTGAAGGTTTTTCTAAAACAATTTAGAATTCATTTAACATGTTAGGAAATTTCAAGATTTTCTAGAGCTAAATCTAATTTAGGAAAAGCTTCTCGATATATCTTCACGAGATCCAAATATTCTTATTTAGGTTTCTCGAGTTCAGGTCTATCTCTAAGATTTTTCTTACAATTTTTAGAAACTTTAACATATTTTTTGTAGTTTAGAAACAGCCCTGGAAACTAATTTATTTTTCTTACAATATTTAGAAACTTTAACATATTTTTTTGTAGTTTAGAAACAGCCCTGGAAACTAATTTTCAACTGTGGCTCTAGTTCAGATGAAAAAAAAACGACATTTTCCATTTCCGCCTAATATACGCGGCTTCGTGCTTTCGGTCCATATCAGGTTTGATAAGGCCCAGCGAGCCTCGGATATTTGCTGCCTCTCCGCCCAACACCAGTCGCCACTCCAGCACACTTCCCCGGTCCCCCATCATCCTCCACATCGCCACCGCATCGGAGCGCAAGGAGAAGCCGAAGGCGCGGCGCGGATCGACGATGGCGGCGGCGCTGGAGCAACTGAGCAGCACCAAGATGTTCGACGGCTTCAACCTCCGCTTCCGCCACCAGAGCACCACCCTCGGCTGCGCCATGACCTTCTCCATCTACATGCCCCCGTCCCCGGCGTCCAACATACCCGTCAGTGCGCCGCCGCCCTCGCTCCCCTCTCCCTCTCTCTTTCTGTGCTAATCTGTGCTGTGGATTGTGACGCGGTGTCGTATGGATGCATTGCAGGTGCTGTACTGGCTCTCGGGCCTCACCTGCACCGACGAGAATTTCATCATTAAGTCTGGCGCCCAGCGGGCCGCCGCCGCCCACGGCATCGCCCACGTCGCGCCTGACACCTCCCCACGTATGCCGAACTTGAACCCCCTCCGACTGACAGCGTTATGCTTCTAGGGTTTATGCCTCCACATCTATGTGTCTGGTCCCGAAGCGTGGCGCTGTCGCATAACAGGGTTTATTCCCTTCTCTGTTTGTTTTTTCCCGAAACTGTGGAGACTCAGTCTTGTGCTTTGCGAATGGTAATCTCACCAGTGGGCTATTGGCAGTGTTTATTGTGCCCCCCTTGAGTAAGCGACGGTCTGGCTACTAATGTTTGCCTGCACAGTCTGGTTGATTGCCGAAATCCAATGCGCAATGAGAGGCCCATTTAGAATCGCTCGTGTCATCACACTCCTGTTGATAGATTCAGTGAGCAACTGGTTCGTACTCTAAGTGCAAGGACCAGATTTATGTTTTGATGAGAGGCCCATTTAGAATCGCTCGTGTCAGTAAGCACAATTTTTAACTCAGTGGACTTGATGCTCACCAAATGATTTTCAACTTAAAAAGTGTCACCTCCCCAAAAGGACAGAGTAACCTGATATGTACTTTTATCGGGGACTTGTCAAGCAAGGTTCTAAAGTTCATAGTGGTATTTGGTATTTCTTCATTGCACTACCATGTACTAGTGACTTTTCACTATCGTTGGTCGGTCCATTTATGTGGCCTAACCAGCAACTGTGTGGTAGAATTTAGAGCCATTTATTCATGTGAGGTAGTTTGTCCTTTGTTATCTTTCAATTAGTTTTAATACCAGAATATCCTTTCTATGACTTGTCAGGATTTGTATTGACTTGGATTCCCAAAAATTGATTCTGATAAATACAATGCTGCAGGTATATTATAGACCTCAAGGATACCCGAAGTGTTGATATCTTACAGGCTTGTGTTATAAGTAATCCCACCACTGTGGGTCCTTTTTTTTGGGATTGGTATGAGCAAGGCAATCTTATCAGCAAAAGAGTCATAGACATCCCTAGAGCACTTAGGAATTGTATTTTTTCCCCTTTTCCCCAGCCTAAACATAGTTGATAGTTTAGATCTGAGTTTAGTGACATAACCAAAGTGACGATTACTTCCCAAATTACCATATAACTAGCGTCCTGTTGATCGCTTACTGCAGTGTCTGTTCCTTTTCCTGCAAATGATTTGTAGTATGCTCAATGTGGTCTCATTTCTATTAATAGTCTTCACCTTTCGTTATTGAGAATATACACTTTATCTGCTTATTATTTTCTAAATGTAAATGGGTTCTGTTTTCTCATTGCTCTTTTTTTCTTTGGCTTATGCAGGGGGTTAAATATTGAAGGAGAATCAGACAGCTATGATTTTGGTGTTGGTAAGGAATGAAGATCTAATTAAGATAATCTTGCTATAAGCTTTACATTTTGCACAAATATATGGTCTCCTGACTTGGAAAACTTCACTAAATGTCCAACTCGACAAGTTACCCCGTGATGATTTCATTATGCCATCATCCGCCTCTCTTAATTGTCATTTCACAAATTCATCAGGAGCTTATAGGCTAGTCTGCATTAGCTCACTATGGTGGTACATTTTTTTGGCAATGCATGAGATTTGTCGTGACTAGTGTGACATGTATAAGTCTGTTGCATCGAGCAACACTCTCACTAGTCCAATTTCTACTAAAGTTAATGGTGAACCATGGCACGTTAGATTGTCGCGATATATGATTTGTGTATGGTAATATCGAATCTCATGAACACAAATACAGTTGAAACAAATGCTAAATAAATCTTATACTGTATAATCTATTTAACTTCAAAGGAGAATGGTTGCTAAGTGCATAACCTAAAGCCATTTTCCTTTGGTTGGTGTGCTTATCAGTTATTGGCTTATTCCAGATGCCATAGTTATGCATTAGCTATACAGCACACATACAGAAGGATACAGATACATGGACACAGCGATTTCCTGAAAAAAAACCGATACTTTCGGATACGTTTGCTATTTTAAAATAAAAAATAATAACACACATTTAAACTGAATAACAATAAAACGTTGCAATCTACTTAACTACTTAAGTTATATTATTACAGCACAGCAGGTCTCAAGTCTGTTCTCAAATTCTCAGATATAGTAGTCTCAAATCTAGGAAATTGATAAAAGGCATTCAGGCTTGCAACTCAGGCTCGCATCAAGTTCCTATTTCCCCGTTTTTTTTCATTCTCATCCATAACTTCAAGCCGCAGATCGTCCAAAGCAAAAGGAGAGGCCAGCCACTTCGAGAGTGCCAGTACCACCAAGTGAATCAAAAGAATCTCCCCGACATGCCACGTCCTTGTCTCTCCTGTTTTATATGCATCAATTCTTCTTGACAGATGCCTCAGATTTGAGTGCACAAAGACCAAATCTTCGCACGCTTTTGGATTTAAGGAATTTCTCTTGACACTATGGATAAAGCTATATAGGTGGCCGACGAGCGGGGGCTAGGCATCACCAAGCGTGTTTGTTGGAGGCGGTGTGAGGTGTGGGTGGGTGGACATCGGGGGCTGAGGGAGGTAAGAGAGCATTGCTTTTTGCTGGGCTGGGCCGTATCAAATAGGGAGATATGTATCAGCCCACATACTCAATATTCAAAAATCAGATGCTCCGAAGATATGCATTGCCTGTGTATTCATATCTGATACATATCCGATACGCAATATGAGGCCTCAGCCACGCATCCATGTAAACACAGTGCATTAATACATCTTTCTTTACCTATTTATCAACAGTGATATATCAGCGTTTTTGTCGAATCATTCGCAACAAAAACTTATCAAATGACAGAAGGAGAATAGAAATCATGGAAAAAAATTGGGTTCAATTACAGTGGACAGAGTTTGGTAACCTATCGATAAAGTAACAATAGAAGCAACATTCAATTTGTACGAACTAATCACGCCAATTTCCATTCGATGTATCTGGTGGTCTGGATAGGAACACTGCTTACTTCCTGTATCCCTGATGAATAATATTTTAGGGTTCTAGCTATACAGTATACAATTCTTTTTGCCTTTTGTCAATTATTGTGATCTTGTACCATGGTCACCCTGTGTTAACCTAGGTAGGTTTTAGCATATTTGAAAATGAGTGTGAACTGTCGCTTGTTTGTAGTGCCCTGTGTATGCTCATGGTGATACAGTAGCTGTGCATGATGAGATTCTTTTACGTGTTTTGAGGAAGAGATGGAAATTGGCACCCTTATTATAGTAAGTAGGTTATAATAGTGCTTTAGTACTAAGGGGAGGTCCTTTACATTCTGTCAAAGCATTACTATTGGAACATTGCAGAAACACTACTTGAATTTGGTATACACTGGCAGCTTGGATGATTTTATTTCTGCACACTCATTCAGATACGTTAACATTTTATTTTTGTTACTAGGTGCTGGGTTTTATTTGAACGCCACAAATGAAAAGTGGAAAAATTGGCGCATGTATGACTATGTTGTGAAGGAACTTCCAAAAGTTTTAAGTGACAACTTTGAACAGCTTAACACTTCACAGGCTTCAATTTTTGGGCACTCAATGGGAGGGCATGGTGCACTGACAATTTACTTGAAAAACACTGATAAATACAAGGTACTTTTAGCACGCCATTTATTTAGCCTGGATAACCTTTTCAAGTTCGTTCATGATAGTTTGTATTGAATCTTACCCTGAATTTTGGGTTTATCTTATATTTCAGTCAGTGTCAGCATTTGCTCCAATAGCCAATCCAATAAACTGCCCGTGGGGTCAGAAAGCATTCTCAAATTACCTGGGCTCAACTAAATCAGATTGGGAGGTATTCTCCTCTTTAGAAATCACTTATCTCTGAGACATGTTGGATACTTATAAGTGCCTGATTTGTTTAGGAATATGACGCAACCTGCCTGATTAAAAAGATCAGCAATGTTTCCACTCCTATTTTAATTGACCAGGTACAGTGTTGGCGATGTATTCACTCATGTCCTGTTATCATGTCTTGTTTTGTTGTCCTATATTTTGAAAGCATGGAAGGAACTATTAGATGTTTGAAAATGAGGAAATATGATTTTAAGTCAAGTGTGGTGGCACATGCCCGTGTGGCCAAACCACCTGCTTGCCTGTCCACACGTCTTTTTTTTTTAAAAAAATAAGGTTGACTAGTCATTTAGTGCTTACAATTGATCTCTCTCATTCTTGAAAATGAAATCTCACCCAGACCACCCAGCCTGTATCAGAACAAATCCAGGATACATCTGAAAATCTACTTAACATTATAGCTGGATTTTTTTTTGGTACCAATGAATCTGACTCAAGTAGCTTTACTCAGATGTGTGTGTCAACATTATTGAGTTGCCATCTTGGATAATAGGTAGGTGGGATGGCAAATGGGAACCTTAGAACAATTTTTTCAATTGTGCTGTTCACGTTTTCTTTGTTACACTGTTACACGTGATTGAGTACAGCCATTTTGATGATCTTCTACTATGGGTTGGATCAGTGGCGGAGCTGACGGATTTTGACGCCTAAGGCCACTTAGTAAACAATTATACCCCTCAATCTCAATGTAGACCACATAATAGCGGTAACCACATGTATTCCTCTGTTTTTTTGTCTCGTTCCTCGGAACCGTACGGACAGGGTAGGGAAGCACCCTCGCGTAGGAGCTGAACGAATGGACTAGTACGCTAATGCAAGGCAAGCTTTGCTTGCTTGCAAGGCAGCAGCACGCGGCAGCAGAGTCCATCAGGCCAGCAGCAGCGGCGCCTGGCAGCCCACGCGCGAGTGGCCTTGGGCCAGCAGCAGAGCGAGCAGGAGCACCGCGCGGCCCAGCGGCGCACAAGGCCCAGCGGCGGGGTATAAGAAATATTTTGGCCCACGCCTAAGGCCATGGCCTGGGTGGCCTTAGGCCCATCTCCGCCCCTGGGTTGGATTAGCTCATCAAAAGATGAGACCTCTACTTATTCACGTAACATTTGTAGGACTCCACATATGAGCAATATTCAGAGCCTATCAGGGTCGTTTAACAGTAGCATAGATCCCTACCACCTGAATAGATTGATTTGATTTATAATGTCATGTTTTGATTGAACCGGTTAGAAGTCTAGTCGCCTAGGCCTCTAAAGAGTAGAGTGTGGTCAGGCTTGTCAACTGTTTCCGATAGATTTTAGAGCTTATAACTATCATACATCACCCACAGTGTGACACTGTTTGGAGAAAATTAAATGTCTGATGAGTCCTGAGGCCGCTACTGTTTTTTTTTTGTTTGTCTGAGTTGCGGTAAAAAAGGTTATTTCTGTGGGAGTTCTTATCCGCTATGCTCTTATCTTTGTTTAGGGGATGCTGATAAGTTCCTGGCCGAGCAGCAGTTGCTACCTCAGAACTTCGAGGAGGCGTGCAAGGCTGTAGGGGCTCCTCTGATCTTGCACATGCGACCTGGATATGACCATTCCTACTATTTCATCGCTACGTTCATGGACGATCACATTGCGCACCATGCTCAGTTTCTCAAGAGCGCCTGACCGCTGAAGTCCCCCTGTTAATGCGTAGTGTGAGGAAGACAAGGAGAGGTAGAGCTATGTGGTTTCTGAGGCATCTGCTTGCAGCATGTTACCCATGCCGACAGTCTTGTCTTGTCTGCCAGCTTGAGGTGAACAATACACCCACATGCAAAATAAGATGAAAGATTTGCTGTTCCTGTCCTTTCAGAAGCTCGAATGGGACTGATGTTGCATTGAGTGCAGTTTCCTTGTCATTCGCTACACGCAATTATTGGCACTGATGCTGCCATTTCTTTTCTATGGCAAGAAATGATTGCCCAAGTGTGCAGTCGACTCTTCGCAATCTGTAGGGGGAGCAAAAATCGGTATGATCAGAGCCTTGTTTAAGTTGCCCTTGGTGCGGTCTGTAGTAGCTGTTCTTGTGTGCGGGTTCAGTTTCAGCTTTGCGTAGTCCATATGTCATATCTGTAACGATGCTGTATCTTGTGTGAGCCTTTCTGGCCGAGCTGGATGCCGGACATGAGGACGACGCGTCAATGCTGTATCTTGTTGTAGGGCGGGCAAGGCCTAGGGGGGCTAGGAGGAGACAGTATTTGGCATGCAGCAATGAATGAAGGTGATGCCTTGGCACCGACACGTATCTGCACGATAGATATGGATGGTGATGAACATCTCTCGATTCAGAATTTCGGACATGGGCACTGTACTACAGCATCTTGAGCCAAGTACTGAAGATTGCGTCCAACCACCGGGACCAGCCTCGTTTAGTTGGCAGAATTTTAGCACGGAATGTCACGTCGGATACTGTAGCACGTTTCGTTTGTTAGTGGTAAATATTATCCTATCATGGAGTAACTAGACTCAAAAGAATCGCCTCGCAATGTACATCTAAACTATGTAATTAATTATTTTTTTTTTTATCTACATTTAATACTCTAAACATACGCTTTTGGTGTATTTAATGTGATGTGATGGAGAAGTGTGGGGAAGAAGTTAGAAATTTCTGCCAACTAAACGTGGCTGCCCCGGCTCGCCGGACTCGCCGCTGGCCTGTCCATGGCGCGTCTGGACCCCCGGCCGGTCCTCCTTCCCAAAACCGGGACCTAGGCATCATGGGAAATCTTGCCATTCCGTGTAGGAGCGGCTACCACTCGACAGTCGTCGTGCCTCAGTCACTCGTGAGTAGTACGTCACATGTCACGGCTCCTTGCACGGCCGGCAGCTACAGCTACCTTGTGAACCAGCAACAAAAAAGTGTCGAGCCCGAACACATGTGACTGGAACTGGAGCATAATTTTGAATACCAGATATATTACTTTAGTTTATGAATTAGTTTATGAATGACTGTAGTAAGTAATTCAACGATAGCCTTCCTTCCCAAACCACTTAGGCCCTGTCTGGATGCCCCCTAGCTAAATTTTAGCTAGCTAATAGGATTAGCTATGTTATAATAGATAATGGGGCTAGTTGGTTTTCAATGGTTGGGATGTCTTCTAGCTGCTAATTAGCAAGCTAAATTTTAGTTGGTGCCCCCAAACAGGGCCTTAATCAGACGCTAAGCGCTGTTGTAGGGCAGAATCCACACTCGTCCATGCCTTGTCTTCTTCAGCCCCAACACTGCACACGCCATCGTCTCCTATGCTCCAATTTAGGTTAGGGGAGGGAGCATCTGCTGCCTTAGAAGAAGGGTGCTTGGCCGTGGTGTCTGTTTGACGAATGGTGAGTAGAGCGGTAGGTCGAAGGTGACTCATTTTGTTACGTATTAGTGTCGGGGGCTAAAATAATAGGCCCACGAACATTCCCTCGCTAGCGAGGAGATGTAACGCCCATCTTTACAAAAGAAAATCGGGCCCAAGGCCACAAATGGACCGAATACCCCCAAACACGCCACAGGCCATGGGCTTGGCGACAAGAGGAGGCGAACGGCTGGCTACCTGATCTACAAGCTTGAAGGAATTGACTAACATGTCACCTTTCGGCCCACAACATGGCCCATGATGACCCATCTACAAACACTCGGCCAAAAGGCTCAAAAGCACCTGCTCGCATATGAGCTTGATACCCACAGAGCGGCCTACAGCGGCCCAGGGAAGCACGAAAGTAGCCCATCACGGGTGCTGTTGGAGTCATCAAGAGTGTGGAGAAGAACCAAAGACAACAACCATACCAGGCTTAATGACATCAGTCACCACACAGCCCACTCTAAACTTCATCCGAGGGGGTCTGACCAAACGACCCTACAAACATCACAACCACCACTTCGCCCGAGGGCAGGAGGCCCCCCGAGCACCATCTCCGCCCCCGCCCGAGGGGGCGGGAGGTCCCGGCGCACGACCTCCGCCTCGCCCGAGGGCGGAGGCCCCCCGGCGCACCTTGAGACTCCGGCCGAGTAGTGGGGAGCAGCCGCATTTAATGCTACTGCCTCACAGGTCACAGTGACAGGGCAATCAATTGCCTGACGATTCACCTGCCCCGTTATCGCCTCGCATACCCCGTTGATGGGACGTAAAGTGGCGGGTTACTTAACACGCCACCGGGCACGGGGAACGACGCCGTCACTGTTCACCTTCCAACGCTACGCCTTCTTGCCACGTATCCGACGGCCCTCGGGGTCTTGACACGCCGCTACGATGCATTCCAGAGAAGCTCGCCCTAAGCAAAACACAAGGGACTCCCCTCGGGTCCTTAGCTGCGCTTCCGGCTGATGGACACGTCTACTGAAGGCTCGAGGACACGCGTCCACAACCCCACACTCCAACTGGGTCGTCCGAGCCCTAGCCTCGGGCATGCAGGTGCCCAGGGGTCCGGACAGTAGATACCTTGGCACTAGTATTCGACACGTATTGTACATCATTACTATTGTACACCATTACTTTCCTTTCCACTATAAAAGGAGGAGTAATGGCTCGTTATCAGGGATCGACTCTTTCAGGCTTTCACACTTAGACACAGCAATCCAGGGGGTTGAAGGCCTACTTCACCCCACATTACTGCTTATAAACGCTTCGGTTGAAGTGCACATTGGTGCGAGATAATACAAACCGTCACACTGCTGGACGTAGGGCCCCATGGCCTGAACCAGGATAAACCCTTCGTGTTCATCTCGCGCACGCCATCTGGTGGGGAGCGCACAGCCTATAAATTTATTGCCAGTCCTTGAGACACCCCGGTTCTCAAAACACCGACAGTTGGCGCGCCAGGTAGGGGAGCGCTGTGCGTAAACCGCATCCCAGATTGACCTAGATGGCGGTTTCTCCATCGTTTCCACTTTGTTCACCGGAGCACGAGCTCCGCCAAGGGACGCTGCTGCAGTTCGGCAGCCTGGAGTTCGTGGCGCTCGGCCGCGACTACAAGATGATCCTCCTCCCGACCGAGTCGGCGAATGACCTGTTCCTCTCCTTGGAGAGGCGCACCGGCCACCATGGCCGCCGCATGAAGAAGATGAAGTGTCCCCGTCGACGCGCTAGGCGCAACTGCATCTTCGACCTCTTCCCGGCGCTTGTCGTACCGACGTCCGACGACGATGACCAAGAGGCCATTAAGCCCGCGACACAAGCGGCAGGCGCACCGGCGTCTGACGACGGCAACCAGGAGGCCACCAAGCCCACGATCCCGGCGTTAGGGTCGCGACCGGCGTCCGGCGACGGCAACCAGGAGGCCGCAAGGCCCGCAACACCAACGGAGGACGAGGCGGGCGAACAGATCCCGGCGGCACGCGGCATTTACCCCAGGGGAGCCAGCCTAGATTGGGACGAACTACTTCGCCGGGGACCAGTGGAGCCTCCCAATCCCGGGACGATCGGCGCCTACTTCCGGGAGATCCACGACGAACACGCTCGCCTAGGGTTACGCTCCAACGCTATATGTACCTTTGGTTACCATGACTATGATGTTGATGATGATTATTACGATCCCACTCGGGAATCCTATAACGTGGAAGTCATGGATGGACATGTCTCGGATGTTGGGGAGAGTAGCGACCATGACGACGAAGTAGATAGGCCGCCCAGGCGAGTACCTCCCGAAGACCGGCGGCGTCCACACCCGGTCCGACCGGTTGCCGCGCCAAATGGACAAGGTACACAACTGCGGGACCTTCGTGCACGGCTCCAAGAGGAGGCTGCGCGGCCGCGACGGTTAGAAACAGACCATCCGGCAGGAACGGGCCCGACGGGATCGAAACCAGCGTACACCCCGCGCCCCGAGCGGCCGGGCCAGCACTGGGAACGCACCGCTTCCGCCGAGAGGGCCAGGCCCTTTCAACGCGCGAGTCTCAACGTAGCCGCCGCCGCGATGCTCGTTCATGAAATGCCCGAGCCATCAACCACCGAGGGCAGGAGGGTCAGAGACGGACTCAAAGAGCTCCTCGACAAGGCGGCCATCCAGCAGGTCGAGAGCTCGGCCTTCCGAGACCAGGCAACCTCATCAAGACGACAAGAGGAGCCGACACGAAGCCGGCAGGCCTCTGTCGAACCTGGACAAAGCCGAGCACCAGGGCGTCCCGTCAGGGAACGTCTGATCGACAATCGCAGCAATCGGGACGTCTGAGAACGCCTGGAGGAAAATCGTCCGGGCCGAAGCCGACGAGATGACCGCCGAGCCCCTGACCTTAGGGAGGAAATCGAACAGCGCTGAGGACGCCGAGACGAGCGAGGTCACTCTCCTGACCCCCAGGGCCACAGGTCTTCACCAGGGAAATCAGGAGGGCTCCACTCCCGTCGCGCTTTCGCCCCCTGAACCACATCGAGAAATATTCGGGCGAGACGTGCCCCGAGGTATGGCTAGACGATTATCGGTTGGCATGCCAGTTTGCAGGCGCCCATGACGACAAGGTCATCATCTGCAACCTACTGCTCTACCTGTCCGAGTCAGCACGTGCATGGCTTGAGCACCTGCCGCCGAATCAAATCGCAAACTGGGAAGACCTGGTGAGAGTATTCAAGGGCAACTTTCAGGGCACCTACCTGCGCCCTGGGAACTCCTGGGACCCTCGGAACTGCCGGCAGAAGTCTAGTGAATCCTTGCGCACGTACATCCGACGCTTCTCCAAACAGCGGAACGAACTCCCTAATGTGACGGATTCCGACGTCATTGGGGCCTTCCTCGCCGGCACCACGTGCTGGGAACTCGTCAGCAAGCTATGACACCGGACCCCGATCGAGGCTAACGAGCTGATGGACATCGCCACCAAGTTGGCCAGCGGTAGGGAGGCCGTCGGGGCCCTCTTCGATCAAGGCTCCAACAAGGGGAAGCGAAAGGAGGATGAGGCCAAGGGCTCCAACCCGTCGGGGCCCAAAAAGAAGAAGAAGAACAAGGGTAGAGGGGGCAAGGGCCTGACCCTCGACGATGCCGAAGAGGACCTGGTCGCTGCAGTGGACCGAAAGGGGCCTCGGGCTCCCCTCGGGATGTTTGATGACATGCTCAAGAAGCCATGCCCTAACCATAAATTTCCTGTCAAGCACACCCTCAAGGAATGCAAGACCCTCCGAAAGTACTTCAACAAGCTCGGGGACATCCCCTCAAGAAGAGGAGGAGAAGAAGGAACCCGAGGTTGGTGCCGAGGATGACGGAAAGTTCCCAAAGATCGACAACTGCTTCATGATCTTTGGAGGAAGGACAAGCGACATGACCCCTCGGCAACGGAAGAATGAGCGTCGGGAAGTCTTCGTGGTAGAGCCAGCAATCCCTAAGCTCCGCAAGTGGTCGGATCAGGCCATTACTTTCGACCAGGCAGACCATCCTCACCACATCCCGAACCCGGGGGCTTACCCGCTAGTGGTTGATCCAGTCATCGGCAACACGAGACTAACAAAGGTCCTTATGGACGGAGGAAGCAGCCTCAACCTCATATATGAGGAGACCCTCGACCTACTCAAGATCGACAAAACCAAGATCCGCCGAGGGGGTCCAGCCTTCAACGGCATCATCCCCGGCAAGCAAGTAAAGCCCCTCGGGCAGATTGATCTACCTGTGTGCTTCGGCACCCCCTCGAACTTTCGTAGGGAGACTCTAACCTTTGAGGTCCGCGGGTTCCGAGGGATATACCACGCGGTACTCGGCCGGCCATGCTACGCCAAGTTCATGGCCGTCCCAAACTACACCTACCTCAAGCTGAAGATGTCGGGGTCCAAGGGAGTCATCACCACGGGTCCGGCGTGCCCGCCATGCCTACGAATGCGATTTCGAAAGTGTAGAATACGCCGAGGCCCCGGGTCTTGGCCGAGGCCTCGTCGCCGACGTCTCCAAGAGCTTTGACAAGATCTGCGGCGAGCCCGAGGCCAAGCGCCACGCCGGCAGCTTTTGAGCCCTCCAAGGCCACAAAGACCATTCCACTCGACCCCAAGCGCCCGAGGCGAGAAGTCTGGCGACCATCGGCTCGGAGCTCGACCTGAAATAGGAAGCAGTGCTCGTCGACTTTCTCCGTGCGAATGCCGGCACATTTGCGTGGAGTCCCTCGGACATGCCAGGCATACTGAGGGATGTCGCCGAGCACTCCCTAGACATCCGAGCCGGTTCTAAGCCCGTGATGCAGCGTTTGTGGCGGTTTGATGACGCCAAGCGCAAGATCATTGGGGAGGAGATCCGAGAAGATAATGGCGGCCGGTTTCGTCAAGGAGGTGTTCCACCCGAGTGGGTTAGCAAACCCCGTATTAGTAGAGAAAAAGAATAGAAAATGGAGGATGTGCGTTGACTACACTAGTCTTAATAAAGCATGCCCTAAAGTTCCTTTTCCTTTGCCTCGAATCGATCAAATCGTTGATTCCATAGCAGGTTGTGAAACACTCTCTTTCCTTGATGCGTACTCCGGATACCATCAAATAAAAATGAAAGAGTCCGACCAGCTCGCGACTTCGTTCATCACACCCTTCGGGATGTACTACTACCTCACCATGCCTTTTGGGCTGAGGAACGCAGTGGCCACTTACCAGCGCTGCATGCAGCATGTTTTCGGCAAACTCATAGGAGAGATAGTTGAAGCCTACGTGGACGACATTGTGGTAATGTCAAAGAAAACATCAGACTTGGTGGGTGACTTGACAGCCACTTTTGAGTGCCTGAACAAGAAAGGGGTCAAGTTAAACCCGGAGAAGTGCGTATTCGAGGTTCCCCGTGGGATGCTCCTCGGGTTCATTGTCTCACAGCGAGGCATCGAGGCAAATCCAACCAAGGTGGCGGCGGTCACAAATATGGAGCCCATCAATAATCTCAAGGGAGTCCAAAAGCTTATGGGGTGTCTCGGCATCCCTCGGCCCAGTTCATCTCTCGCTAGGAGAAAAGGCTTGCCACTCTCATCGCCTCCCCTCGAAAAATCCGAGCGATTTGTTTGGACACCCGAGGCGTAAGAAGCCCTCGAACCTGAAGAGGATCCTCACAAGCGCTCCCGTCTTTGGTGCCGCCGAATCCCGGAGAACGAGCTTGCTCCTTTACGTCGCCGCCACCACCCGGTGGTCGGCGCCGCCATAGTGGTTGAAAGACAAGAAGAGGGGCACACACCTTACCGGTCAAAGGCCGCTTTATTTCATCGGTGAGGTGTTGTCCGAAACAAAAACAAGATACCCTCGGGTGCAAAAAAGCTCATGTACGCCGTGGTGCCGGCTCAACGGAAGCTGCGACACTACTTCCCGCTCACCCGATCCACGGTGGTATCGGCATTCCCCTGGAGAGATCATCCGAACCGAGAAGCAACAGGAAGGGTGGCAAAGTGGGTCGTAGAACTCATGAGCGAAACCTTGACGTACGCCCCTCGGAAGGCCATCAAGTCCCGTGTCCTTGCTGATTTCGTTGCGAGAATGGACAGACACCCAGCTTCACTCGGCACCGATTCAAGCTGAATGCTAGACAATGTACTTTGACGGATCATTGATGAAGACAGAGCGCGGTGCGGTCTACTTTTTTATCTCACCCCTCGGGGTTCATGTACGCTATGCCATCGCCGCACTTCCCGGCCTCAAACAATGTAGCGTAATATGAAGCACTCGTCAACGGCCTTCGCATCGCGGTAGACCTCGGGATCCGGCGTCTGGAGACAAGAGGTGACTCACAACTAGTCGTTGATCAAGTAATGAAGGCCTCAGCCTGCCACGACCCGAAGATGTAGGCATACTGCTAGGAGGTGAGAAAGCTAGAAGACAAATTCTATGGTCTAGAGCACCAGCACACCCCAAGGAGGTACAGTGAAGCCGCAAATGAACTCGCAAAGATTGCCTCAACCAGAACGGTGGTACCCCCGAACTTCTTGACCCGAGACCTCTACGAGTCGTCGGTCAGGTACCAGATCCAGAAAACTCCCTCAGGGGTTGACGGAACCCCCTCGGGGGCTGATGAGACTCCCTTAGGAGCTAACGGCACTCCCTTGGGGGCTGAAGAAACTAAAACGCTAAGCCAGCCACAACCCGAGGCCATGCAAATAGACGAAGAGCCACGAGACTGGCGAGTCCCGTTGCTCGACTGTCTCATCCGAGGGGAGTTACCCGAGGACCCAACAGAAGCAAGACGGATAGCCCGGCGAGCCAAGATGTTTGCGCTGATCAGCAATGACAAAGAGCTATACAAGAGAGGGGCCTCGGGAATATATCAACGGTGCATCTCCAGGGAGCAAGGAAAGAAACTCTTGGAGGACACCCACGGGGGAGATTGTGGGCACCATGCGGCCCCCCGGACGCTGGTGGTCAAGGTGTTCAGACAAGGCTTCTATTGGCCCACGGCGGTCCGGGATGTAAATCACATCGTCCTGTCTTGCAAAGGATGCCAATACTATGCGCGCAAGACGCACCTTCCAGCACAGGCGCTGCAAACCATCCCAATCACCTGGCCATTTGCAGTATGGGGGTTGGATATCATTGGCCCTCTCAAGAAAGCACCCGGGGGCTACACCCACGTGTTGGTGGCAATTGACAAGTTCTCCAAGTGGATTGAGGCTCGCCCCATCATAACCCCTCGGACGGAAGAAACTGTGAAACTCTTCACTGACATCATCTCGCGATTTGGCGTCCCTAACTCCATCATAACGGATAATGGGACCAATTTCGTTGGGAAGAAGTTCTTAGACTTCTGCGATGACTATGGCATCAGAGTGGACACGGCAGCGGTCCTTTTTAGAAAGACCAATGGCCAAGTAGAACGCGCCAATGGCATGATCCTGCAAGGGCTCAAGCCGAGAATCTTCAACAAGCTCAACCAATACGGCAGAAGATGGCACCAAGAGCTACCCTTGGTGCTATGGGGCCTGAGGACAACCAAGAGCAGAGCCACGGGGTTCACACCTTTCTTCCTAGTCTATGGCGCCGAGGCCATCCTACCCTCGGACATAGAATATGGATCCCCCAGACTTCAAGCATATACCGAGCAAGGAAACCACGAAGCCAGGGAGGACTCAGTGGACCAGTGGAGGAAGCCCGAGACATAGCACTTATCCATTCGGCCCGCTACCAAAGAAACACTCCGACGGTATCACGCAAGAAAGATGAAACCCCGAGGATTTCAAGTCAACGATCCAGTTCTAAAGCTAAAGCATGACAGCCGAGGACGCCACAAGCTGACACCCCCCTGGGAAGGACCATACTTCATTGCCGAGGTGCTAAAACCAGGCACATACAAACTCAAGAATGAGAAAGGCGAGGTGTACTCAAATGCATGGAACATAGAACAACTACGCCACTTCTACCCTTAGAACCGTAGTGTTCAACCTTGTACTTTCCAAACTTGTACAAAAGCAATAAAGAATCCCTTTTTCTCCAAATCAATGAGTTAAAGTGTTTCAAGGTAGGTTTCGTCTTACCTTCAACAAGACAAAACCTTCCTCGGGGCTACCAGAGGGGGAACCCCTCCCCTTACGACGGTCCATCAGAAAAATTTCCCTTGAAAAATTTAAACGCTCTGAAAAATCCGCCTAAGTCGCAAGAGTTTCTCGTAACACTCTGGAACGAGATAATCCGAGTCCTTGGGTCGCCCCAAGAGGTACCCATGCTCATTATCCTCGGGAAAGAAATACGCAAGTAACTCCAGCAAGCACTTACTGGCATAAAAAGAAAGAGCTTCAAGTTTACAAACACCCACCACAACAACAACCAGAGTTCAAAAGACTTAAAAGTTTTACAAGCCACAAACTACAACCAGATTCTTTCATAAGAGCTCACGGGCCCGGAGCGCCCGCCGATCCGGCGTCTTGACCAGAAGGATGGAAGCCGAGGCCGAGGGATCGCAGGGCGCTTGTCTCCTCTTCGCCGCCCGCTTGGCCCTCGGGGTCCGGGTGAAGGCATCCTCGAAGACAACTCGATAGGCTCGGGGCTGTCTCGAAGCCCGACTCCACCGGAGAGTATGGGGGCAAACCTCATCTTCAAAGTGTGTGGCCAACACGCCCGTCGGCCCCTCCGCTTGAGCATAGAACTCTGCGATCTTCTCCTCGTCGGACTTCACCTCAGCCCCGCCCTCCTCCGTGTCGGATCCAAGATAAAAGCCACCGAGAGGGTCCGGAGGGTCTCGGCACTCGAGAGAAATGCAAACACATCACTCGCAGGCAAGACTTCACCCCCCGTTCCGAAAGCATTCGAGCTCCCTCGGGATGTATCCGCCGAGGGCACTCGGCCTGGCTCGGACGGAGGTTCCGCACTCCCGATCCGTTGGCCCCGAACCGGTGCACGAAATCAGCGACAACTTCCTTTAGCTCCTTGTGCACGTTTTCCTCGGCGTTTAGGCACCGGGACAATGCGGCAGCGGTTTTCCACCACCTCGGTTCGGACCTTCTCGGCCTCTGCGGGAGAGACACGTGGACAAAGAGGTCAAGACTTATCACTGGGAAATGCATACATGGCGCAAGACCATAAAGGATCAAGAGGGAGGACGTACCCTCACACACTACGCTTCCACTTGAGCATCTCTTCATGCTCGGATGTCGACAATTATCGAGCAGCTCCACGCCCTTCCTCTCGGCCTCAAGCTCGGACACGAGATCCCCCACGCGGGTGTTGAGGGCGTCCCGCCATCTCCGACCGCTTCTTGGCCTCACCTCGGGCCAGTCACGCTCGCCGCGGACCTCCTCGAGTAGCTTGAGGGATTGGGCCCTGGCCTCCTCAAAATCGTGGCTCGCCTCGAGCCGCCTCGAGATCGTGCCTTGTCCGCCTCGGCCTTAACCGCAATGAGCTCGTTCACCAAGGTTTGACGCTGATCCTCCCGCTCGTCGGCAAGGTGGTAAGGCGGGACACCACACCTCGGGCTTGGATCAGCTCCGCCCGAGTGCGTCAAGGGCGTCCCAATTGAGCGCATTCCTGCGCAAGAGCTCGAATTTTTCCCGAGTGAATCTCTTCAAGCTCGCAAAACCCCCGACGCATGTCACCAAAGAAGACCAAACAAGAAAAGAGAAAATCACACACAAGAGAAGCAAGCAACGAACCTCATTTGTCTAAACCGGAGGCACGGGATAGGGTCTCACCAATTTTCTATAGGCCCCTCGGTCGCCCACCTTTGGATCTAATCATGCTCAGTCCAGGCGGCCACCTCGGGGCGGTCATGCACCACAATGGCCGGAGCACCACTTGCCGACCCCCGAGCTCGAGGGGGGGACCACCCCGGCGAGAGGGATCATTAGAGATCGGGGCGCTCAAGAGCCCTCGTCCATGCCGGGAAACTAGACCCGTAAATAGTCTTGGGGGCCTTCGCAGCTCACCACGAGGCACCATAGTGCCTCCCCCTCGGATGACAAGGGACCCTATGGCCCGAGCAAGGCGCCTTGATGGGAAGACGGAGCGCCACAAGCCGATGGGCACCCTCGAGATGCGTACCAAGAGCTCTTGGCCTCGCAGACCTCAAAAGCACGTCCCGGGCGACTTCCCGAAGGGGCACAAACGTCTCCACCACGGGGCTCCACCCGAGCCCCTGTGAAGACACACCTCCTCAACACGAGTCGCCTCCGGATCGGGCCCTCGGTGGCGGGTGCACGCGGTGGAAGAAGCGGGGGAGGAGGCACGAACGCCCGCCGAGCACAAGCTTCCTCCTTGGCCTGGATAGGTGGGTCCTGCAAAGAACACTTCTGAGACAGGTTGCGGTGGGGTCGGCGTGACATTGGAATCTTCCGGCTGGGCGCCGGACACCCCGAAGGAGCCACCGAGGGGTGGTAGGGCCGCTGAGGCGTCGGGACCAGTTGCCGTACCTTCCCGGTGAGGGGTGTCACGACCAGAAGCACCCGCAGAAGCTTGGGCGCCAGATTTCAACGCCTTCCTCAGGTGGAGGGTAAGCGCCTCGGCCCCCCGTTTCCTAACAGAAACAGCACAAATTTTAGAGGCCCCGACCACATCGAAAATACTCAAAAAACCGCAGTCAAGAGATGAAAACGGAGATGCAGACTTACGATGATCGAGGTGCAGCCTTCGGCGTTGCCACGCCCTAGATGGTCGGGACTTAGGCGTCGGCCGAGCACCGAGCCCGAGCCCCGCTCACCGTCGTCTTGCGTGGAACGGAGGAAGCCGACGGAGTTGCGGGCTTGTTCCCCTAGCATCGGGGCGCCGCCCGACGGGTCGGCCCGTGGGCAGCCTCTCGGCACCACCTCGGCGCCCGAAGGGCTCCACACCCTCGGGACCGGTACTCCCCTCGGGAGTTCTTCACCACACCGCAACCCTCTACTTCGCATACTCTATCAAATCATCAACCCCCTTGGGCGGCGACGGCGACCCCATCGCGCGGTATCCCGTGTGTCAGGCGTCGGTGGTACCCCCGACGACTCCGAGGAGTCGAAGACGAGGGCTGCTGGGGATTCGCCCCCCTTCCGCTGCTCCCACGGCGATTGTTGCGCCACCCTTCTCGCCTTCTTCTCATCCTCCCAAGCCTTCCTCTGCCGCTCGTGCTCGTTTTAGTGCCGGTTGATGTCACGTTGATTTTGATCCTCGGGCACGGGAGGAACCGAGGACTTGTATGAAATTCTCCCCGCGATGAGAAGGAAGAAGACGGGGTCCACAATCAAACGAAAAGGAATAGCAAATCAAGAAGGGCAAGAAACCAAATAAGCACCAAAGAGATGTACCCCCCGCCGCAGGCGCATCGGGATCCGCGGGATCTTTTCGGGAGTCTTGTCGCCCAAGAACACCCGGACTCGTCGCGCCAGGGGCCTCGTTGAAAGGTCCCCAAAGACCATCCGTGTACCCCCGGAGGTCCGCCGTATCTGTCATCTCAAATAGGCGGAGAGGTCGGGCGGCCAAAGGCAACACCCGGTGGCGATGGAACGCAGCCACAACCACCTCTGCGTCGACACCCCAGAGGCCATCCAGGTGGTGCTGTTCGGCCTGCGGGGGGCCATGAAACCACGTGTTGGGACGTACCTTTATCACACTCCCGGTGTAGGCAGGAAGCTCATCTCCATCGTTCGAGATAGAACCACTCCTCCTGCCACCCCTTGTTCGAACCGGCAAGCTAGAGACGATGTACTCATCTGCGCGACTCCTCCGACTCGTGAGCGCGGAGCCGGATGATGCAAAGACCGCCGCGCACCGCCCTCCGCGGTGCCCCTTGCTTCCCGTGTGCCGATGGTGTTCAAGTCCGCCTTGAAGAACCACTTCCACATATCCCGCCTGGGGTCGATACCCAGAAGCCCTCGCGGAGGGTGACGAAAAATCACCGGCTGCGTGATCAAATTAGGCAAGATATGATGAAGCTCGATGCCGTAGTAGTGCGAGATTGCCCGCATGAACCGATCGCGCCCGGCACCCCAAACCCCCTGCCTATGGTGGTCCATCGGACTAACAATGTAGCCGGGGCGGTTGGGGTTCTTCGTGGGATGCATCCGGCACTAGCCACTCGACCTCGCGCCCGTGCATGCGGCCATGAAGGAGGCCGTCGTCCACCAACCGTACAACCGACTCGTCGGCGACCGCGGCCACAAAGTTGGGATCAAGGGGGACAGCCGGCTGTCTTCCTCCTCGCGCCATCTCCTCCCCTTCGGCGGCGGCCGACAGAACGAAAAGGCCACCCGCAAGTAAGCACGACCACCTTTCTCGCTCCTCTCTCTTCTCCCTCCTTCCTCTCTTCTCTTGGAATGGTAAAGGGTTGCAGGGAAAACTGGAGCGTGAGGAAAGCGAAAGAAGGCCGTACACCGCCGGCGGCTCCCTCGAATATATAGGGGGGAAAGGGAACTGTCAGCAAGCCCAACCGGCGCGTAATGCGAACGGACGGCAGATCAACCGACTGATCCAACGGCTGACAATCTCCGGTAGCCAGCAGGCCTACGCAATTAATACGGAAACGGCGGCCCTGGCGAACGTAGCAGTGCCCCGTCCCATCGAACGCAAACCGTCGCCTCCCGCGATGGGAAGACAACATGAAAAGGCGTGCCCATGCGCCCGACCCCAGGACAGGGGTAAAAATGTCCGGCCGATGCTCGACTGAAATGCCTTTCCCACGGAAGGGCGCGTCCCTGCCCTCGGGTGAGACCGAAACACTAAAGGCTTTGCCCCGAGGGGTGGTGCCGGGTTCCGAGCCCCTTTTTACAGTCTAGGGGTTCTAAGGCTGGACCCCATTGGGTTTCTACAGTCGCCCCAGGACGATTGAGTCAGGGACGGAAGGGAAATGCACAACCGGCCATGCCCGGGCCTTCGGGGCTCTGGATTTCCTGGATGTATCTCAGATTCATGGTAACCGCTACGAGAGATGTCCCATCCGTGGGAGGCCTACAGGCCCTCGGGTCCGACGACCTGTCCGAACCCAGGATCCGCTAAGGCCCGAGAATTCTCATGGAGTGAGTCCCGGACCACACACGGCCGACCCCCGCTCCGGTGGGGGCACGGGCACTCCACTTAGATTCCCGTTATAACACTCACCTACGCATGTTACATTTGGCTTACAGGGGCATTATAGCACGTCTCCCCTCCTCCTCCCTCTCGGGAGGGCGACAGAGGAGCGTAAGAATCAAAGCCGAGGAGGTTTGGAACAACCTTGTGCACATAAGCGCGGGCTCTGAACTGCCCTCGCAAAATGGACAGACCCTTGCACAACAAGCACAAATAGTGGGCGCCTCAGGTCTTACCAAATAAGTGTAAGAAAAAAAAAGACCTCAAAGGAACTTAACATTCCTCCGAGGCCTCGGGGGCTACACCCAACGGGTGTGCTTGCGCGCACCCGGCCAGGGACCTGAGAATTATCCCTTCGAAAGGGACTCACTACAACCAACCCCGAGCGAGTTACACCACTCCCTCGGGGGCTCGGGGGCTACTGTCGGGGCCAAAATAATAGGCCCACGAACATTCCCTGCTAGCAGGAGATGTAACGGCCCATCTTTACAAAAGAAAATCTGGCCCAAGGCCACAAATGGGCCGAATACCCCCAAACACGCCACAGGCCATGGGCTTGGCGACAAGAGGAGGCGAACGGCTGGCTACCTGATCTACAAGCTTGAAGGAATTGACTAACATATCACCTTTCGGCCCACAACATGGCCCATGACGACCCATCTATAAACACTCGGCCAAAAGGCTCAAAAGCACCTGCTCGCATATGAGCTTGATACCGACAGAGCGGCCCACAGCGGCCCAGGGAAGCACGAAAGTAGCCCATCACTGGTGCTGTTGGACTCATCAAGAGTGTGGAGAAGGACCAAAGACAACAACCATACCAGGCTTAATGACATCAGTCACCACACACGACCCACTCTAAACTTCATCCGAGGGGGTCGACCAAACGACCCTACAAGCATCACAACCACCACCTCGCCCGAGGGCGGGAGGGCCCGGGAGCACCATCTCCCGCCCCCCGCCGAGGGCGGGAGGTCCCGGCGCACGACCTCCGCCTCGCCCGGGCGGCCCGGGCGCACCTTGGAGACTCCGGCCGAGTAGTGGGGAGCAGCCGCATTTAATGCTACTGCCTCACAGGTCACAGTGACAGGGCAATCGATTGCCTAACGATTCGCGTGCCCCGTTATCGCCTCGCATACCTCGTTGATGGGACGTAAAGTGGCGGGTTACTTAACACGCCACCGGGCATGGGGAACGACGCCGTCACTGTTCACCTTCCAACGCTACGCCTTCTTGCCACGTATCCGACGGCCCTCGGGGTCTTGACACGCCGCTACGTTGCATTCTAGAGAAGCTCGCCCTAAGCAAAACACAAGGGACCCCCCTCGGGTCCTTAGCTGCGCTTCCGGTTGATGGACACGTCTACTGAAGGCTCGAGGACACGCGTCCACAACCCCACACTCCAACTGGGTCGTCCGAGCCCTAGCCTCGGGCATGCAGGTGCCCAGGGGCCCGGACAGTAGACACCTTGGCACTAGTATTCGACACGTATTGTACACCATTACTTTCCTTCCCATTATAAAAGGAGGAGTAATGGCCCGTTAGCAGGGATCGACTCTTTCAGGCTTTCACACTTAGACACAGCAATCCAGGGGGTTGAAGGCCTACTTCACCCCACATTACTGCTTATAAACGCTTCGGTTGAAGTGCACATTGGTGCGAGATAATACAAACCGTCACACTGCTGGACGTAGGGCCCCATGGCCTGAACCAGGATAAACCCTTCGTGTTCATCTCGCGCACGCCATCTGGTGGGGAGCGCACAACCTATAAATTTATTGCCGGTCCTTGAGACACCCCGGTTCTCAAAACACCGACAATTAGGGAGACGATACGGGTCAACGCTAGATGGTGGGGCAGGTGGAAGCAACGTTGAAGAAGGGGGGGGAAAAGGAGCAAGGTTGAAGAGAAGCATCGGTACGACGCAATAACACCAACGAAACAAGCCCTTAATCTTTTGTTGGCTGCTCCACATCTCTCCTTTTAGCCATCATATCCCATAACATGGAACAACATATGACTTCAGACCACCAAGCTACATGTTTTCAGGAGATCAACCATATGAGGACTCTTTAGTGGCAACATCGCCTCGTTCTAAAGCTCACATCACTAATCACAATGATTGCCTCTATGGAGTCTTTTTTTAGGAACAACCGTGGGGCAAAGCGCCCCAACAACAGAAGATAAATTAAAGAGACAAAGTTTACAGAGAACTTACAAGGGACCCAACAAGGAGTTAGGCAAGAGAGAGAGAGAGAGAGAGAGAGAGAGAGGGAGGAAAATGGCAACAGACTAACTGCTAAACTAAAGAAGAGAGGTCAGACCCTCACAAAGACCTGGCCTCTAAGGAGTCTTTTGTTCATCCGTTGATTAGAAATTTCACCCTTGTTGATCGTTGGCCTAGTATATCTTTCGTTTTTTCTGATCTAAGATTTTTTTTAGAGTAACAGGAGGGGAAAGCCCCTAATGTGCTTTTATAAAAAGAAGGAGTCTTTACAACCAAACATCATGAAACATAGAAGGATACATAGAAAATTAAAACTATCACACATAATGTTCTAATCATTCACTGATGAAAGGTTCACAATTCTTTTTTACCTGGAGTGTCACTTGAGCAAAATCAGTCCTGAAATGTCTCTTCACATTTTGAACACAAGGCTGCACATTTCTGAAGATGGCATCATTTCTAACAGACCAAATTTCCCAACTCGTTGAGATGATTATTTCCATGGAGAAAGACAATCCAAGCTGAACTCTACAAGATGCAGCTGTGTCCAAGGGGGTTCATTAATTGGAACTGTCAGGCCCGGAGTGTTTACCTTGGTATCACTGTCAACCACACCATGTTTACCTTGGTATCGCTGTCAACCACACCATATTGATCTCATCATCTTTGTGTGCATGGCATGGCGGGGCTCGTGGCACACTGTTTGTGTCCTTCACCGTGTTCCTCAAGTACCGCCACCACCACAACACAACAATCATGTAGATTTGCTCATCCCAACTTCTCATGCATTTAGCACTCGTAATTAGTGCCATGTCTCTTTCTTGAAAATGTTTGTACTCTCTTTTAAATGCAGTCTGCGTCGGCACCTTCTACGCGACGTAGTTTTGCACCGTAGTTGTCGTCTAGGCTTGATCCACTAGTACCTTAGGCACTGGCATTTGGTTGTTGTCTCTCTCACTTGCAGATTGATATTAGGAAAACAATTTGTGCCTTTGTTAGTGATGTTCCCGGGCCTAGCAAATCCAGTTTATGTGCAACTACCTCAACATCAGCTACACTTAAATACAACTATGTCGACCACAACTGTCTTGAGCATGATATTCTAAACCACTACACACCTTTGCGCTCAACTACCTCGACATTGGCACAAAATGTCCACCGTTTGTTTGTGCAGCCTCGTTGATCCACAACATTTACAATGCATTGACATTTAATTACTCTAGGTGGTGTTAGTTTACAACATTTGGAACTATACATTATACAACATGTGGCTTCTTCAGTAATCTCACGAATGTTAGAATATATTTGGCAGTCGGTAATATAATGATAGTTTAAAGGTCATTAAATTGCATTCTGGTGACACACTCCCGTGTCTCTCTAGAAGATGCTTCTTGCCCTCCAAACCATGTGCTCCTACATTCCATGAGAATCAAGCAATATATCTTATCATATTCTCTTTATATATATCGTATTAATTAGATTTTTGTCTTAAGTCAAACTTTCCTAACTTTGATCATCAATTCCAAAAATAAAAATATATAAATGTAGTTTCGCAACACATAAATTATATATAATGAAAGCATTTCTCATAGTGAAACTACAAACACAAATCTTTTGGAACAGATAGTGAAACAATCTATTCGGTCAAAATACAAACACAAATCTTATGTATTGACCTATGCATTTCTTTTGGAACAGATAATCAAAAATAGAAAGAGACTGAAATGATGTGGTTAAAAGAGACTGCAATGATGTGCCCCGGACGAGCGAATCACAGATCAGGTGCTTTGCTTTTTACATGATCAGTTGCATCAGATTCCTGTAGCGGAAATAAACAGCATATAGTATGTAGTACGTAGCATTGCTTTCTCATGATCGATCTGGATCTTCTTAGGTCACGCGAATATATTGCTGCTCAAGCCTCCCGGCCAATATAATGCAAGCATCATGCAGTCCCAATTATATACCCTGTCGTGCCCAGACATGATGCGACAACAAATAGCTTCTCAAAAGAGAGATCCACTGTGTTGCTGACCTTGTATTCGCCTTCACCCCAGCAGCAGCAAAAAAAAAGCAAAAACTAATGTGCAAGAATATATATATGAGCGAGCTAGCAGAAGGGAGAGACGGAGACGTATATATGGTCATGGAACCATGGAGGAGAAGCTTTAGCTGCACTGCACTTCACTCCAAGTAGAAGCACTGCGGCGTGTGTGTAAAATGTAAAGAGAGGATGTAGCAACTTCAGGCAGCTATGCATGGACGACGACGACAGGCGAGACGGGGGGACAGGATTGGAGCCTTGGAGGTGGAGTGTAGCGAGATGGAGAGACATGGGCTGGCAACTGGCGTAGTAGGCATGGCCCTGCCCTATGCCCTAGCTGCTGCTGGCTGCTGATTCCATCTCTTTCCTTGCACCGACTCTCTGCAATAGTAGATATGCTTGATGCGCTTCATCATTCTCTCGCCATGCATTTCAGCGATCTGCCACTACTACAAACGCATACTATAGGGCGGGCGGTTTTTCGTAGTCGTCTCTAACTCTCTGTTTCTATAGTGCTTTCACTGTCGTAGGGGCGGTTTTACAGCCGCCACTACTAAGGCCACTGTAGAAGCGTTATATCTCCAGCCGCCCCCCGATAGTGGTCACAAAGCAGGGTCGATTCACTCCTAGGCGCCTCGATGGTCGTCACGGTGGGGGCGGGTGGATATTGAGCCGCCCCCCGCTAATAGTAGGGGCGGATTGTAACACCAGCCGTCCCTACTGTGCCATTTGTAGGGGCGGCTGGTCTCCAGCAGGCCTTGATGGCCACTGTAGGGGCGCCTGTTCTCATAGTAAGCTATTGTAGTAATGTGTTGCATTGCATTGCATGCCCCTACCTACCTAGCTAGCTCCTGCACCTATCCTCACCTACTGTCATAGCTTGGCACTAATAAGAAGGATCATAGTCCAGATTGCCATCATGCCGTGTCGTTTCGTGGCAACTCATGGCTGATAAGATTGATGATGAGGTACTGGGCCAGTTGTATCAGCAACTCGTGAGTCGTGACCTGTCATGTTCATCAGGTATCATTTATAGGAGGAGTATATATCTTTAGAGTCTAGCTTATTCTTGCATTGGTGTCCCGTTGTATTATATGGTTCTAGATTCTTGGCGAGCCATAGTTTTGTGTTGCAGTGAAATTTCTGTATAGAGTATGTAGACCATACATTCTTATTCCCTAATTCAACAAGCAATATTGTTAAGGTAAATCTTCAAGAAGTGAATTTCAGCTAGTAATGCGCCTTGTGGAACATCTCCAGATTCAAGTTCTCGACCTTAACGTGGTTGTTTGCATTTCCCTACATTTATTTTAGAATTTTGTAGTGCTATATTCTTTCAATGGTAGAAGACAATGTCTCTGTCAAAGGTGATGTGTCTATGGTGACTTAGTCAATCTTGAGGTTTACTAGCTTAGTCTTTCCAAGTATCTATGTCTCTGTATAAAAAGAGAGAAGTAATGTCGCTGGTCTTAAGATCTGCCGGCTCAATCTTTGAAACAATTTGCATCTGTAACACAAGATAAATCCTTGAGAGTTATTGCCAGTGCGCTAGGAAGCAAGCAACAAGTTGTGCTTTCTTCATGTGTTATCTAAAATATTTGGTTATTACATGAAGTATGGCACAAAAAGGATCTCCCACAATTGCAGTACAGGTCATGCCCCTTTTGGTGGCATGTAGTACAACTATTTGGACTGCAATGGAGTACATTATTGTCTCATAGAGCGAAAAAAAGAGAGGGCATTTGGTTCTCCTTTCCACCCTTCCTGCAGCAATGATATGTGAACATTGCTCCCTAGCTTCCCACCCTCAGAAATGGCCTGTCACCCTTTTATCCAACTTGCTAGCTCCTGGCCCCTACCTTTTGCATACCGGTGCGCTTGGACTTTACTTGCATCCATTGAAGCTGATGCTGTATAGGGATATGGCCCACATCTGAAGAATAACTAAAAAACTAAAAGACCAAAGAAAAATATAATAAACGCTACTAGGTGTACGAATAATTTGTTACACCTATAGTCTACACCCAATTTTATATACATATATAACTTTTCTTCAGTGGTAATCTCAGCCACTAGATCAGATGATGCTATTTCTTTTTATTGCTATTGCTTCTCTTTCACTCCACTTCTGTGGATTAATTTAACAAATTAGTCTTTAGCCTAAAAAGGATTATCGCGATGTGGCATATTAAAATAAAACCATTTATTACATACAATTATGCGTTGTCAATATTTGGGTTTTCATTGTAGATGTGTAACTTTTTTTAGATTTTCAGCTATAATTAATCGAGCAAAAGGGTCCATGTCGTATTGGACCGTTAGGAGATACTAATTGGATCGTGCTTACTCCCTCTGTCCCTAATTGACCGTTGCCATCGGTTTTTTAGTGCCACAAGTTTGACTCGATTTGTACAAAATACATGCAACATTTATATCTCCAAATAAATTTATTAAAAACTAAAAAAATCTTTCCAATGATACTAATTATTTAGCATAAATATTTATATATTTTAATATATAATTACCGGCAGTAGTTTCTCGGGAAGCGAGAACGACAAACATTTAAGGACGGAGGGAGTACATCATACAGCTGCCGAAAATAATTAAAGAAAACTGCAGGGTTGAAAACGATACCCAGCAACTCAGCTGGGGGCTAATTAAAAGAATAATAATACTTGTCTTTGCAATGTACAACCATGCAAGTCCGTACAAATGAGGCAAACATATATACTCCTTTTAAAGTACTCCAAGATCGAACATGATACGAATCTATCCACGATTAATTATACTGTCTCGATAATGAAAATTGTTTGGGCTTCAATCTCATCAAAGACGATGCATCATTCAAAGATAAAATCAACTTTTAAAGTAGTTCTGATCGAGTTAAACTATTTAGAAAACAACATCAATATTTATGACACCAAATTAGTATCACTAGATACATCATGAAATGTATTTTCATAATGTACTTATTTGACGTCATAGATGTTGCTATCTTTTCTATAAAATTGGTCAATTTTAAAATAGTACTTGGATTGATGTTAGGAATTGATTTATTTTAAGATGGAGGAGTATAAAAACATTAAAACTGAAACTTAAGTAAAGTAATATTAAAAGTGCTAGAAACAAATCTTAATGGATTGGCAGCACACACCCTCATGAAAGCAACTCAAACCATAGCAGTTAATTTATTAGATTGCACATTGCTTTCCAAGCATATATATTTGTGATCTCACTTGTTCTTCCACAGCTAGCTAGATCTGCTTCTAACAACAGCAAAGCAGGAGATGAAAAGATGATCACAGGGAATAACTTTTGTACTAAAAGTATCAGATAGAATAATTAGAAAACGACACCAAACGAACACGTTTCGGCCAAAGGGAACTGAAATGATGGGTGCGTGCACCCTGAAAGATGTACATCATGCATTCACTTTTTTTATATATAGTATATGTTCTTTCATCGACTCAATGTGGAGGCATTACTTATGCCCTAATTATCCCACGAACAATCGACACATCATTCAGCATAATCCAACAGCATGTTTGTTTTTGAGACAGCATCATCCAGTGTGTCTGAACATGGATAACACAAAATCCAAGCGATGTTGACCTTCTTGTAGGTAGAATATATTATTATACTCCCTCCGCCTACCTCTTGAGGAACCGCTGATCAAGACCCCACCGCGGCCAAGCGCGCCCGCACCATCAGTGAGGATTGGGTTCCTAGGCGCAGTGACCGGCTGCGGGCAAGTCGGCCTTCCGTGACCCTCGGCTGAGTGGCGGGGCGTCGCGTCCTCCTCGACAAATGGGAGGGCCGCCAGGCGGGCGCCGTCGACCACCCCGATCCCTCCATCGCCGTCGAGATTCAACGGCCACTTCACGGACGTCATGGGGTCTCCTAAGCGCGGGGGCGTCTGAGAGATCTTCCCCATGCGTGGTCGTGGCGGGCAAGGGCGGTTGGCGCCTCTAGTGCGTCTCCCTGTGCGGATATCTCTTTTTCTGTCGCACAATTGTGTTTCTTCTTACACTACTACTCGGTTGAACTTCCGTGGCGGTTTTTGGTTTTCCGTGGCGGTTTTTGAAACCGCCGCCCGCAGCAGCCCTGTCGCGAGGTCACCGATTAACCGTGGCGGTTTTTTCACCACAAATAACGCCCGCAGAAAAATCCGGGAAAAACAAAAAAAAAAAAAAAAAAAAATCAGATCCGAGGCCCAAATGGGCCCAATGCGGGCTGCGCCGAGCCACCACGCCGCCGGCCACCGCGCCCGGCCCAGGATCCGCCGCCGGGGCCGGATTCGCCGGGATCTGCGGGATCCGGCGCCCGTGGCCGGGATCCACCGCCGGGAACCCGGATCCGCCTCGCAGCGGCGAGGGAGAGGGCGCGCGGCGCCGCCGCCTCGCCCGTCCGGCGCCCGCTCCTCGCGGCGCCACCGCGGGATCCACGCGAGGAACCGCCGCGCCCGTCCGCTCCTCGAGCTTCGCCACCGCCCGCGCCGTCGGGATCCTCGAGCTCGCCACCGCCCGCGCCGACCGGACGTCCGCTCCTCGGCGCCGCCGCCGCGGATCCCTCGAGCTCGCCACCGCCCGCACCGTCGGGACCGTGCGCCGTCTTGCCAGCCGGGTCGGGGAAGGGCGCCCGAGTCGAAGGGAGGGGACCGGGTCGCGCTTGGGAGAGGAAGGGGGGGGGGGGCGGGTCGCGCTTGGGAGAGGAAGGGAGGGAGGGGGCGGGTCGCGCTTGGGAGAGCGAGAGGGAGGGGGCCGCCCGTGGGTGGGCCGGGTGAAGGGGAGAGAGAGAGAGAGAGAGGAAGGGAGTGAGAAAGTTAGGGTTAGGGTTGAGGGAGTGAGATGTTTCTTTTATATGCTTAAGGTGCTAGTGGGCTGGTTTGGGCCTATAGAGATGGGTCGTCGGGCCTTATTAACCATGGCGGTTTTTATAAAAACCGTCACGCGATTAATAGAAAATAACCGCCACGGTTAATCGTGACATAACCATGGCGGTTTTTCAAATAACCGCCACGCAAAAATCATTTGGAAACGTTGTGCAAAATGAGTTATGTAGTAGTGTTAGTTTACACCTTTTACGCTCCACCGTTCCGGCCCGGTGCTTTGTGTTAGTGTTTTTACTTGTGCCATCCTCTCGGCACCTTGCCCGCGGGACTTGGCACAAGTCGGTGTATGAACTTTCTAACTCCTCTTAATGAAGTACGAGCTAAGCTCGCTTTCGAAAAAAATATTATTATACATAGAGAGAGAGGAGTTATCCCATTTTGCTTATTAGCACCCTGGAGATCAGCACATGCATGGCAAAGACCATTGGTTGGGGGGCTTCCATCCAGGGTTCAAATCCTGGGTGCGACACATTATCCTGGATTTATTCCAGGATTTTCCGGCGCTACGCGCATTAAGTGGTAGGCGGCGTCCCCGTCGGCAAATGAGGCGCCTATGGTGACCGTGAAATTCAAGATTGCCCGGCTCAGTCCTTCGAAGATGCTCATAGGGGTAGGGTTTGCGTACGTGTGTTCATAGGGTTGAGTGTGCGTGCGTGTTGAGCGTCTGCGTTGTACTGTGTAATCTCAAAAAAAAAAAAAAAAAAACACAGGCATCCTACTAGTTATCCTAGTTGCCTCTGCCTGATCTACCACACTGAGTGAAATGTGTTGTGGCCAACAAAAACAGTTTACAACATTGCTTCATTTCCTAACAATGCAATAATGGGGAATAATGGGTTGCTAGCTGTCAAACATCTAAGACGACCATGCATTATTCGACTGACGATATGTCAATAACAACCTGAAGAGTGATCGACCACACATTCTATTATTAAGAGTAGCACATAAGAAACTGCCGGGCTCCCTTCAGCTACAAAATTAGCTATAGGAAGCACATGATAAATAATGAGTGATAGGGAATGTGTTCCTGAAAGACAAGATCCACTGAAGACGCTTGGAAAAAATGGTCCATCGCTTGGCGTCGATTTCAAACAAAACTCAAAACACGTTTGTCACGAGAGAGAGAGAGAGCACGTGCATGACTATGATTTCAATGTGAATCTCCCTTATAATGTTTTTCTGAACATGATTATATGTAGAGGTACGTGTTACACTGACATGGTTTTTTGTGTAACACTTTATTAGCACACACTTGTTGCTTTTTATGTAGACTTTAGTTTTAGTGTGGACAAATGCAACATATGTGCCTGTCACAAAAAGAAAACATAAACCTTTGTCTGCCAACTTTCTTTGCACATGTAAATTGAGTTTCATCTTATTGGGAACATATTTCCATCACATTAAAATGATTAATTGGAAGAACTGTGCGTCCGGGATTTAAAGATTTCGTGTGAACAACATGATGACCGGCGAGCTGATGAGACATGCCCGTGATGCTTGGCATTTATTATTTATTTGGCTAGAGTATTCTTTTTTTTACCTTATTACATATTTCATTGTTTGGTTTATAAGTAATAAATCAAAATCAAGGCTTTGGGATTTTCTTGAACAACATGATGACGGGGGCAGATTCCGAGCCAATGAATTGAACTTGTGCCCAAAAAAGTCCGTAATAAAAAAAAAAATTGGAAAACATATGAGAGATACATAAACCTCCCATGGTGGGGCTCTCATGGATGGGCCTTTAGGCGACATGTTGCCGGGCAAAACACGGTCAGAATTCGGTTCTATTGTATCCGGGACCCAGCATCACGCACCCAAACCAAACCAGAGACCAAATCTCTAGCCAAAAGGTCGCAACAGCTAGCGCAGAATTTTCGGCACTGACGAATTTTACTTTGGAAATGGGAAACCGGCCACCTGCTGTGTAGTACTTGTAGCTATATATATATGGGGAGAAAAAAGGCTGTCCCTATATATAATATTCATCAAAAGATCTTAGAGATGTATGATCGCGTAGATTTTATTTGTATGTATGCTGTTGCTAGCTTTGCAGATGGTTGGCTTCTATCAATTGATGTCATCGATCTAGCTATTGTCGTTTTTCTTGACCTCTCATATGTTGTTGCACACTTGTCTTTGGATGTGGCATTAGCATATATGCTTTGTTTAGTGCTCTTTGATATCTCAGCTGCCAATAATTTCATGCAGCTATATATAGCTTAATATATAGAAGCTAGTACGTAATCCAAACATGGCTGCATATACTATATGCTATAGCTGAGATATGGTGTTTGTTGTCAAAGATTCACTGATTCATGCTCAATCAGCAAAAGTTTGGGGCCGGGTTGTTGATTACATGAAAGCTAGCTATTACGTAATGTGATCTAGTTAGGCTTGCAACTTTATGTAAACTTATAGCTACATGGTTAGGTTATGAGGCCTCTTTACTATAGTTAACTAAGCATATCTCTGAAAGCAATCTAGAGAGAAGTGTCAGTGACATCAATGAGATGTGCCACCAATTAGTAAGAAAGATACTATATGTTGGCAGCATACACACACACACACACATCTATGTGTATAGAGAGAGATTATGTCATCAATTGTCAAAGCTAAAGATCTCTAGAAGCTTAAAAAGTCTACTTTTGGGTACTTATTAAACTTGCTTGATGAGAAATGCGCGCGGCCATATAGCTTATGCGTGCATGAAAGCAACAGTTACTTTAATTGGCGGGTCTTCTTTGTAGCTTTCACAAAGTTGGTAGAATGGACGGTGCAAACATTGTCCTACTCTCTCCTGTGATCCTGTCTCTCGAGGCACACACAAATAAGTGATGTTTTGGATATTTACATGGTTTCCAAACCTAATTTTGACTAGTACTACTATTTCTTACAAAGTGTATGCTTCAAGTAATGAAACATTGAAATAAACCACATATCGAGACAAGTATAAACTCGTACGTATGCATAGATAGTTTCACATATCCAAACTACTCAATCAACAAACAAATGGTTATTTGTAACAAAGTTCGGCCTAATCAGCTAGCAAGATCTAGGACAACGTATGTGCTGGTAAATTGCACTACAGTACTAATCAAAATGAGTGTCATTTTGTCTCTAAACAACCCACTTGAAACTTTAGTTGCAAAAAACTTTTCATGTATCAAATTATATGTTAAAATGTTTACAAGTTTGAATTTTTTTACCATGTTTGATAGTTATATTTAAAAAGTACTAGTCTACGGGGAATTTTTTTTTTACTTTTAACCCTTTTTCTAAAGAAAATTTATTTTTAACCCCGATCAAACTACAAATCCAGGAATAACCCTTTTGGCCGCGCCACATCTGAACGCGCGGTATTTATATGCTGCCGCGCCATACATGTGCTTGCGGCGGGTGGCACACGCGTGACACCGTTGCATGCGGTCCCGCGTTGGCGTGACCACGATCTGACGCCGCCGTAGATCATGGCGCGGCGGTGTCACGCGCTGACCATCTGGGCGCGGCGGTGCATCTGTCGCGGTTCTTTGCATGTGTGAGAGAGGGGATGGGATGTGTATCTGCATGTGTGTGAGAGAGGGGGATGAGATGTGTGACTGCATGTGTGAGAGAGAGGCGATGTGATGTGTGCCGTGTGTGTGAGGAGAAGGTAAGAGAGGAGGGGTAGGAGCTAGTTAGATTGTACTACCCGTTTCACAAAACATGCAATTGTAACACATTATAAAATTTGATTGATTAATTATAGATAACAAAATATCAATATTTATGTTATCCAATACATATTATTATACTCAATATAAATGTATTTTTAATAAATTAATTTGAAGTCATAAAGGTAGAAACACTGGTCAAACATACATTACTCATAGCTGCATGTTTTTAAAACGGAGAGAGTACTTTTTGTATCTCACAACTCTAATAAAATATATATTAGAAATATAGATTAAAAATATGAATATTTATGCACATAATTAATATTATTGAAAAGATCTTTAAATCTACATTTTAATGAATTTATTTGGAGAAAAACAAAAATTGCATGCATTTTTACAAATAATGAGCACATGAGATAAAAATTCTTAGCCCCTACCTCTCTTGTCTCCCGTGTCCACACATCCCATCCCCTTTTTCTCTCACATGCAGGCACAAATCTATCCCCCTCTCTCTCACATATGCAGGCACACATCACATCCCCCCCTCTCTCACATGCCACCACACATCTCATATACGGGACACATCTCATCCCTCTCTCACACACATGCACAGCCGCGCCCAGATCTGTGCGCGACACTACATACGCCATGATGCGTGGCGGGCGGCGTAACCGTGCCACGTCGGCATGGACCGCATGCGGCGAGGGTCACGTGTGCCACCCGCCACGCAGCGCACATGCATGGCGCGCGGCGACATACAAATACCGGCGTTCAAATTTGTGCGGTCAAAAAGGGTTATTCCCCGGATTTTAAATTTGACCGGGATAAAAAATATTTTTCTTTAAAAAAGGGTTAAAATTAAAAAAATCTCTACGGGACGATTTTGGGCGGCTCCTATTCCCCGTCAACTCCGGCAGTTTTGGGTGGCCAGCGGGACGGAACCGGGCACCCTAGGTCCAGATCTATTGTCTCCGAACCCGGTTCTCTACCTTCGGTGTGGTCTGGCGGCGGTTTTGACCTTTCTTTCCCCGTTGACTCCAGCAGTTCAGGAGGTCGGCGGGCTAGATCCGGTTCACGCATGTCTAAATATACCGTCTCCGGCTTGGTGCCCGCGACCTCTAGTGACACCGGGTCCGCCTGATGGGGCTGGCTTTTGGGGCTAGTGCTTGCGGGTGCCGCCATGCTGTGCCTTGGTTTCGCCGGGGTGCTGGCGCCTAAGCCCCTAGATCTTCCAACTAGTGGGCCATTCCTCGTTCTAGGGCACCCGCCTACCCCATCGGTATGCGGCTAGGCTCGTTTTGTCGACACCCAAGACTTGGTGCCTACGGGCACGTCCGCTTGGGCGGCTCTCTCGTTGTTCCATTTTGCGTCGAGTCCTATGCGCTAGGTTGCCATGGTCAAAAGCCTCTAGATGAAAACCCTACCCGGCTTCTTGCTATGGGTCGACGGTGGTGTTGCGGCACGGGCCATCTATCTTCTTGGAGGCATCGATAAAGTTCCTGTTCATCACCCAAGTCAATGGCGGTTGTTGGGACGACGAAAAGCCCTTCGTCGCGCTTCTCCCAACATTGATGGCATTTGCGAGATGTCATTCCCTTCTTGAAGGCATCGTTGGAGCACTTCTGTGCCATCCCGCTTCTCGCGTTGGAGTTGCTCCTTTTTGTGTCATGCCTACCGTGTTCAAACCTATTTTTAAGCTTTGGTTTGTCTAGCCTCGGTGTTTGGTGTTGCCGCAATCATATGGTTCTTCGCAACAAATACATGTCTGTTGGCGCTCTCTTTGGTGAATGCTTTGTCGCCAAAGTTGTTCGGGTGGATACTTTGCTACCAAGTTGTTCGGTGGATACTTTGCTACCGTCGCTTCCATCTCCTCTCTCAAGCATATGCTTTGCAGTCGAGTGTATGATGTCCCACATTCTTGCGGATACTTTGCCACTACTTTCATCTTTGGCGGATACTTTGGCGCTCTATGTCGTCTTGGCGGATGGTACAGTGGCCGAGGAGTTCCCAACCAATGATACGGTGGCCGTGGGGTTCCCAACTGGCTGTGTTGACATATTTGCCAACTGAAGGGGAAAAAAACTCCTCTGCAGTGTATCACTTATTTACGAGCGAACGTACTTGATTCACGAGAAGCACTGGATTTTGATTGTAAGAACCAAGGTAAGCGTTTATCACTTTAGATAAAGCTCTTACCTCTTTTTTTTTTTTGATAAGCTGGTGCATAAGTACATGTCCTTGTTTGTCTTGCTACCGCATAAGTATGTCTTGTTGAAAATGGCGACATTTTTAGTTGATTTGATCGATAGTTCCAATATACTAATTTTATTTGCTATATATATTGTCTTTTATCTCAGTGGTTTACTTTGCAGTTGACGTAAAAAAAAGTTGGCAATACAATGTTCAAAGATGCCGGCAATATGATGACAGAACAAAGTGAACAACAGTGGGGTTTAACTGCTGTCTACCTAAACACTGGACAATTATCAGGTGGTTTGGCTGCTGGCTAAAGTAGTAAAAATCATGTCAAGTGCAGCGCGCGCTAGTTGCTGCCTTAGATGGTTAGACCACCTTTTAGGGTTGGTTCTCATGGCATCTCGCTTTTGACTACTGCATGCACATTTCAATTGCACACAAGAAGATATATATAGTGTTATAGTATTGGCACTGCGCTGCATGGTCTCTATTCCTTAAACATCCAGATCCAGATTATATATATACTACACAGAGTAATGGCCTGGTCGCCCTTATATAAAGATGATATATATATAATACAGTCCTTACTGTACTATTATATGAGCACGCATACATATGCTACATCTATCGACATGGGAATGCATCCACATACAAAAGACAATATAGTGTTCATACTTGTCACTGTTTTTTCATAGTTTGATCATATAGACCAACGCACTAGCTAGATCGTTTGGTTATTATCATACACTGGTTCAGTGAACTAACTTTCAATTCCAGTCGCTCTCTGCCATCACACTCCATCTCTTACGCGCATGCATCTGGCACTATAGATCCGATGAAAACCGGTCAAAAGGAGTTGGAAAATAAAGGATGTCGCCGCCCATGGGTAGCTCGACACGATGACTGATGTACATATGTTCACGTTGGCACACAATTGAGATGACAAAGAAAGAAAGCACGTACGTGGGTGGTGCTTTGGACCAGCTTGTGATGCACAACTATTTTCCAGATCAGACACAGCACGCATCTGAAAAATGCCAACATAGGTCAACAGCATATACCATCTATAAATATCTATACAAGTCAAGTTCACTCGTTGTAATCATATTTTTTTTTCTAAAGCCCAACTGTGGTGAAGGCGAAGCCATGTTACTGCATAATTACTATGTTCCGATTATCGTCGATCAAGGTTGTATCTGATGAACACATCCACCCACCTAGCATCTCTAAATACTTGGGAATGGTTCCCGAGCTTGGTTCAACAATACTTGCAAAGATAGCATGGGTTTGGCTTGGTTGGCATCTAAAATATAACCAGCCAAAGATTTGGCAAAGCCATGATTTTGGTTATCATTTGGTTTGCCACCAAAACTTGCCAACCTCTCACACTTGCCTTACCTAACTTTGGTTCACCAAATGTTGAATGGCAAAAATATTTTGCTTATATTTTTACTTAGCAAATCTTGGCATTGCAAATTTTGGCCGCAAACCAAGCAAGGCAATGGACAAATCTTGTTCAAAAAGTTTCTAAAATCATAGCAACAGTTTTGAAACATGTCAACAGTTTTTTTAAAACACATCAGCAATTTGATGACACCTACTAGTTTGACAACACTATTGTAGAGTCCTGTGACGACAAATCCTTTGGTGAGTTTTTTTGCTAGATTTGGTTCACTACAATAGCTAGTACAGCTACCAAACCCAAGAGACTTGGATTCCAAGGGCAAGAGTGAAGGTAGTACATTGTACTACGTTACCACTATTATATCAACTCATGAGGAGGTTGTCTACTACCTGCCAACTGCCATCCTCATGCAGATGAGACTGAGAGAAGATGAGAAAAGCACAAGATCCCAGAACCAAACAGCAGGGTGGGCCATGTCCCCACAGGCTGTGCACCATGCCAGGGCCTGACACGTCCGCACTGGGTCCCGTGGGCCGAAAGCCACCGGCGAAAATGTCAAGAAGGCCACGTGGGGTATGGGTCCCCGGAGTCCACTTCCGCGCGATCTCAAGGCCGGGCCGCACCGGCGATCGCTCTCCGGCCGCCTCCATGCTTCCTTCCTCAGGTCCGGTCTCCCATGCCATATGCATGCATGAGCATCTCTCTCAGAATTTGTCAGTGCAAGAACACAAACAACAACACCTGTGCACAATGGCGTCTATCATTGGTACCATCTCAATCGGTTGACTCGTCCATAACCGGTGTGTTGGGCGGGCAAATGGAGGTCCCTTGTGTTACCACTGCATCATGCAGTGCAAAGAGTATTATGGAAGCAATCATCTTTCCTTAACCTGATCAGAAATAGACCATTAACTAAGGTAAAACGTACTGTATATTTTTCGAAAATAAAAATGGAGAAAATCTCCATGGAGGGATGAACACAGTCCAATCAATCAAATTAAATGCAGTGCAAAAGAGTATTATGGAAGCAATCATCTTTCCTTAACCTGATCAGAAATAGACCATTAACTAAGGTAAAACGTACTGTATATTTTTCGAAAATAAAAATGGAGAAAATCTCCATGGAGGGATGAACACAGTCAATCAATCAAATTATGTCAACTTGTATTCCATCTGACCAAAATAAATGTAGGAAAAGTAGACCAAGACAAAAGGAAAGGAAAAAATGAACAGTAACCAAATCCATGCATATATCTGTCTACTAATTCCTTCCACGTAGGCTCAAAACACAGTATGCATACTGTTGACGCTGAATTTGTGTGGACCGCATTGACACAACGATGCATTGCAACGGACGGGCGCCGTCAAGGTCAAACGCTTAAAGGTTGTCATTTGGCAACACACAATGGATCAATGTTGGTGCCATCCATCCACGGTCCACCATTGTTGGTGTAGTGGTTGGCCCCAGCTTCAAGGCCAGGCCGTGTTCTGGAAGGTTAGCCTGTGGCCAGCACTAAACATGTGTGTGTTTTGCCTTTCCAAGTCAGAGGGTTTTTAATTTACATACCCACCGCTTTTTCCTTTTTATTACGGTCTAACCGCAAACAAAGTTTCTTTGGATGGGTATTTGAAAATCTCCTACAGTGCTTTTTTAGACTTATATTTATAGAATAAAATTTAACCACTACTAGAATAGTTCCTCACATGTTTTTACAGAAGCTACTCAAGTGGTTTTGTTTGTTTCCCAAAAACGCGGTTCCATGTATAAGGGCCCCCCTCTAGACTTTAAAATAAAAATAAGGAGCACTCTAGATTTCTAATAATATTATTATATGTGCTAATACAAGGCAGGCACTTTGAATTGTTAGTTTGGCACGGAAGAGGGAGAAGAATCTCCGTTGTGGAGTCTGCCTACCCGGCAACGCAAAGGCGACCAGACCAGGATGGACGGTCAAACGACGACGAGGACGCATGGGCTCCGTCCGTCCCCTTTGCCTGCTGGTTGCTTGCTTGCTTCGTGCACCAGCCTAGCTAGTGCTCCGCCGGGCCTCACCGGACCGGACCACTTGGTCGCATCCCGATGCGTTACCGTCCGCCGGTGTCCATCGTGTCGGTTTCACCTCTGCCCAAGCATAAATTCCTGACACCAACAGCGAGCGACGTCGTCGGCTCCTACAAGTCACAAGTGTTCTGATTGATCCCCTACTGCGTGCGTGCGTTCGCGTTCGCCTCCAGTACGCTACGCCTTCCTTCCCTTGCTCCGGCGGCGTCGTCGTCTTCGTCGTCGTGGATCTGGACTCAGAGGCGTCCACACAGAATCGACACGGGCTTGCTGTGCCGCGTACGCATGTGTACGTAGCCCGCCTCCTGGATCGCCTTCCACATACAAACGACATACGCAGACGAAAGGCGGCAGCAAATGCGACGGTCCAAGTCAGTGGTTGCGCATGTGTGCGCATGTTGCCATCACCCGGATGCTACTAGATTTCCAGAAACTAACTTGTGAGGACCCCTGGTGTCTGCTAGCTGCTCTCCAACCCGTCAATCAATTCCCAGACGGACAAGCTCAAAGCTCAACAACGATGGCCGGCGGGCCGGGTCAGGCATGGAAATCAGGCATCGGAAATGGAGGAGACCAGGCATGGAACACGGGAGATCAGGAATGAAGTGGAGTGAAATGTCAAGTGGCCGGGGCAGGTGACTCCCAATATTTATCATCTGAAAGCTCCTGGTCATCTTGAATTATCAATCAATTGTGTGTATGTGTTAGTATGAGAGGCCAGAGAAGGGAAAAATATCCCAAGTAATCCATGTCCATACGATTAGGCTAACCAAAAGATCAGACCCATCTTTGTTTATGCATCTGATGTTTTTCTTATTAAGAAGAACAAGAAGAAGAGGGCGGGGCAGTGAGGCAAGGAAGTCTCCTTCACAGAAACAGAGGCAGGTTAGTATCCAACAGCATATGACTAGCGACCAAAACATAGGCATGTCCTGTGGGCTTGGCCAGGGACACACCCATGCAAAGCCATGTGATTGTCTGGGAGAGAAGCATAGGCTGAGTCCACTGATACTGGAACAGAGGATCCGATCGGGCGGCCCCTTTCTCACCTCTGTCGTCTCCTCCACCCCGTTAGGCTGTTAAGTAGCTAACACATGTTCCCCCGTTGCTTACAAAGCGAGAACAGCATGCTCTAAAAAGAAACTTCCGCAATGCACCACTAGCACATGTCTGCGCCTGAATTTGCAACCGGCAAGCAAGCAAAGCCGGCAGACAGTCGCCATACGGTTTTTACCAAAACAGCTCGCGCCTGCACGCACAGGACTGATGACTAGCTGACCGCCGCACCACACCACCACCAGGCAAGCTCCTATATAGAGAGCCCCCTCCCTCCCCTGCATGGACAGCCACCGCCTTCTTCAACCCCCTCCGTCTTCCTCCTCTACTTACCTCGTTGCGCCCCCACAAGAAACTCACCAGGCACCTCAAGAAACTCTCTCTCCGCCTTCTGATTCCAAGCTTCCCAACTGCCCAGCACCAACCTGCCGAACTCCCATCCTTTTTTGTTGGTTTGTCCAATTATAAATTGAGGAGCTAGCCTGCCGGCCGGCCACCATGAAGCCGCCATCACTGGTGCACTGCGTCAAGCTGCTGGTCCTCCTGGCGCTCGCCAGGCTGACCATGCACGTCCCCGACGAGGACGTGCTCTCGTCCCTCGGCGCGCTGCGCCTCGACGGCCATTTCAGCTTCCATGACATCTCCGCCATGGCACGGGACTTCGGCAACCAGTGCAGCTTCCTGCCGGCCACCGTGCTCCACCCTGGCTCCGTCTCTGATATCGCCACCACCGTGAGGCACGTCTTCTCCCTAGGCGAGGGATCGCCACTCACCGTCGCGGCACGCGGGCATGGGCACTCCCTCATGGGTCAGTCCCAGGCGGCCCAGGGGATCGTGGTCAGGATGGAGTCGCTCCAGGGTGCTAGGCTCCAGGTCCACGGTGGCGTGTCACCGTTTGTCGATGCTCCCGGCGGAGAGCTCTGGATCAACGTGCTGCGTGAGACGCTCAAGCACGGCCTGGCACCCAAGTCGTGGACAGACTATCTCCATCTCACGGTCGGTGGCACCTTGTCTAATGCCGGGGTCAGCGGGCAGGCGTTCCGCCACGGACCGCAGGTCAGCAATGTCAATCAACTGGAGATTGTGACAGGTCTCAAACGAACTCACAAAGCATTGAATTAGCTAAAGCACATAGCGAAAGATAAAAACAGTTGCTGATCGTAATCGTATCGTGATCAAATGCAGGAAGAGGAGATGTCGTTACCTGTTCACCCGAGGATAACTCTGATCTCTTCTATGCTGCTCTCGGTGGTCTGGGTCAGTTCGGGATCATCACCAGAGCAAGGATTGCACTTGAACCTGCTCCAAAGATGGTAAGTCATCAGACAAACGATCCAGTTAAATGAATACATTATTTCATTTATTATCTTCGTACAACATGCAGTCATTTTTCTTTAAATTAACATGCAGTCATTTAGTAAATGGATGTATATATACAATGACAGGTGAGGTGGATAAGAGTTCTTTACTCGGATTTTGAAAGCTTCGCCGAGGACCAGGAGATGTTGATCATGGCAGAGAACTCCTTCGACTACATTGAAGGTTTTGTCATCATAAACAGGACAGGCATCCTCAACAACTGGAGGGCATCCTTCAAGCCACAAGGCCCAGTCCAAGCAAGCCATTTTCAGTCGGATGGAAGAGTACTATACTGCCTCGAGTTAACCAAGAACTTCAATAGTGACGACGCTGATATCATGGAAGAGGTGAGCCTGTTATTTCACTTTGCACCAAGAGATTAAGACTAGACTTCAATGATAATAAATGTGAATACATGTTTACAGGAGGTTACTGCACTGCTATCTCGACTTAGATTCATACAGTCTACTCTATTCCACACCGATGTCACATACCTGGAGTTCTTGGAAAGGGTGCACACCTCTGAGTTGAAGCTGAGGGCACAAGGCCTCTGGGAAGTTCCACACCCTTGGTTGAATCTTCTAATTCCAAGGAGCTCAATCCGCAGATTTGCTAAGGAAATCTTTGGCAAGATCCTGAAAGATAGTAACAATGGTCCCATACTGCTTTATCCAGTGAACAAATCAAAGTAATTTGCTTCACTTGAAAAATTTACTGTCACAAATAAGTTAATCTTCTTGCGGTTAAGGTAGCTCAATTGGTCTATTCATCTTGATGCAGGTGGGACAACAGAACGTCAGTAGTCATACCAGATGAGGAAATTTTCTACCTAGTGGGGTTCCTTTCTTCAGCACCGTCTCTCTCAGGTCACGGCAGCATTGCACATGCAATAAACCTGAACAACCAAATAGTAGAGTTCTGTGAAGAGGCTGATATTGGGATGAAACAGTATCTGGCATCCTACACCACACAGCAGCAGTGGAAAGCCCACTTTGGAGCAAGGTGGGAGACACATTTGAACGGAGGAAACACAGATATGATCCCCTAGCCATCCTAGCACCAGGACAGAGAATATTCCCAAAGGCCTCACTGCCGTTGTCTTTGTGACACTTCCTGCTATTTTAAGGCTTCTGTAGAGCATACGTTGTACAAAAGTGTAGGTAAAAGTATCCCCTGTAAAGACAATATCTACGGAAGGTAGCTAGCCTGAAAAACACAGCGTAGCGACTTTTTAGTGGCCGAAGATACCTCAAAGCAGTATTTCAAAGTTGAGCAACGTCACCTGAAATCTGACGTGGTGAGTGCAACTTTGGAGGCAATCAGTGGAGGATTGTAGCGGTCCAAGAACACGAGGGGCCCGTCTTTTGTTACAGCTTTGAGTCGAGCTGTGCTGATCGACTGATCACTAACCAGTACCCAGATGAACCCATGTTGGGCTGTAGTATGCATTTTCTGTTAACAACAGTGCAGAAAGTTGCATGAGGGTAATGCCTTGATTAGCAAATAAAACTGCCTGTTATTTCACTTGTAACTAGCATCTCATCTCAGGAGCGCCTGCGTAAATGTAGCTGTAGCAGGTTATATTACTTTCCATTAGTCAGAATATTATATGCTCGTGCAAAAACAGTAAAGTCGCTTATCAATCATGGTGTTCAGAAAAAGAAAACATTTTGGAATTCTCTCAACTTGTGCATTAAATGTTAGCAACCAGCAGTGTGGATTTGAATAACAAATAAGAAATCAAGAGCACAGATATTGAAACTGGATAGATGTGAAATGATAGTTTTCTAAGGTTCAATCAAACAGAATTATCAGTTTGTGGGATAACTTGATACACCACCACAGGATAACTGCAAGCCTCAACACTTGATCCACCACTGGGTAGAAACTATGGATTTTAATAACCTGGCCTGACCAAATCTTCTGCGGTAACTATCTAAACAATCATACCAGCTGGAAACATGATCCAAATGTCCACCAGCTCTGTTCTCTGAACAGCCATGTTGCAATTATTCAAGAAGCCGATTTCAAGTTCATTCTCTCACAAAGCCATCTCGTTTCTAGTACAAAGAATGAGGATACAGGTAGCACTTGTTAGGCATGTAGCAAGTGAATATACAAATTTGAAAAATCCAAGGAATTATTTTCCTATTTACAATGCACAGTTGAACTCCTTAATGAAATACAGGTGTACACCTGATCGCGAAAAAATACAATGCACAGTTGAGCGGTACATATATTTACCATTTCAAAGTCTGAACCACCATTTGATATCTGCCATCATACGGAGCTTTCCTTTCATTTTTCTTCAGACTATACGTGTATCAATATCTATGGAGTTCGTGTGCTTCTGAACATTTCAACGTCAATACACGCACCACTTGATGTTACCTTACTTGAAAAAGGACAAAAGGAAATGCAGATGATTGAGAGAGAAAACATCTGTGTTTGGTTTTAGTAAAGCACTTTCGTGTCTCTCTGCTATCACCACCACCTTACGCAAACTTATAATTGTACATCAAGGACACATTTGATAGCTTAATGTCACATTATACCATATACCAGACTTTGTAACGTCTCATCTGAATCAATGTGCTTCCAGATTAATTGTCTCAGATGTAACTACTACAGTATTCAATGATCTATTGCTGTCTATACGAATAAAAAAGAAGTAAAAAAAAAAAAAAGACTGTCTCACTGTCTTATTCGCCCAGTTGGTGACACGTCAGCCCAATCCATTTGTCAAAGATAAATTGATTTGAGACCAAAATAAAAATGCATTCATCTGAAGTTACTTCTAATTGACCGCATTGTTACCGTCAAGAGCGTCTAATCCACCTTATCCTTCTGAGATAAACCAAGACACCATATCAAAGTGCAAACATCAGAAGGATTCGACGCGACCCACATCAAGGCTGTCGCCAAAATACCAAAAGTGCACACACAAATTCCTGCTCAGCTATGCTACTGATAGCAAAAGGGTAGCATTCCTCTATATTATTACCAAATTGGTGGGGATCAAAACGCAACAAACAACAGTTAAGAATGCGAAATTGACAAATGCAAAAAGTCACTTCACCTTGCGATTGTACCCTAATGTCCTCCGCCCGTGCACCATTCGCAGCACAACCCGTGCCATCCTTGTTGTGATTGTACTAGCGGAACTCGATCCGGCAGGAACAGAGCCGATTAGTCGAATTGAGAGCCCTATCGAACAGAACACGTGTATGAGAACGACCAAGGGGGTGCGAGAATCCGGGAGAAGGAGATGGAGGAGGTGAGCGAAGGAGAGAAAGCACTCACGTTCGTGCCCGGCGGCGGCGAGAGAGAGATGCAGAGACCGCGGGCGGGGGCGCTTGCGCGCGGAGGCGGAGACGGGAGGAGCCGACGGGTGGGTCGGAGCCTTGGAGCCTTCTGGAAGAAGACGTTTTCGAAGGGCGCACGCGCCGGGTTACACTGCTATTGGGCTCCGGCTTTTGCCGTTTGCAGCCGTGGCCCAGGCATGTACTGCCGTTATGGTATGGTCCACTTTTCTTATTGGGCTTCTTATTAACTGCTCAAGGATCAAATAGTCAGATCATATGATTACAGCCACGCTACAATAATCATATGATTACTGAAGCACATCATCGACTCGGCGCATCAGAGTTGCTGCATCAACGACCTGAGGTGCTTGAACCCCGCCAAGACAAGTTGGTATTCTCTTTCTGTGATGCCAGGCCAAGAGATAACAAGCAACAGAAGAGAAATGTCAGCATTATTGTGGTCATCAACCAGAAATGTCTAATCTGATCTGACTATTTGATCTCAGATCTCTCGGTAGATGATCCTTCAACTTCAAGGATCAATGTGATGTCTGCATACAACAGAAAAGAACAAAAATTATTACTGCGGTCATGTAATGTGGCCCGCCTATCTTAGCTGGTCATGACATTTTGGCCTGCAAGGTCAGTTCATCAGCAACTCAGATTTTCAAAGAATTATATTTCCCTTCAGGACTGAAAAAGAAGGTAAACCTAGTAGTACACAGCAACGCCCTACATCCACAAGGGCAAGACAGAAGAATCACAAGAGCTGAGATAGGAGAACGGGTATTTCTCTGCACAAGACCAGATTTTATATATATGAATATAGATATCAAATAATGTCCCTTTTTACATTTGCACAGAGGGGCTTAGCTCCTGTATCACCATCTCCCTATATGGAACCTTGCTGTCTATTCGACGAATGTACGGCGGCGAGGAGGGCAGCGCCAGCCCCAGACCCATCCTTTGTCACCCTTAGCGCCACCGTCTGTGCCACCTCCTCCCCCAAGATCTCCACCAGGGCTTCATCTAGGTACTCCCTGAACACTGGGTAGCCCTCATACAGGCCACCCTCGATCGCAACCACCGTCCGCCTCAGCTGCCCTCGCGTTCTCCCCGCTTGAAGCCACGCCACTCCCATCCCGGCCAAGCTTTTTCAGTATCCCGACAATACCAGCGGCGGCTAGGCGGGCAGCTCTTCGGGTGACGATATGTCGCAGACTCTGACAACTAACCTTCGAGTTTTCAGAGGTGTGTCCGGTATCTGCAGCACGAAATCATCAAAACCTTCAGTACAGGGTACAGGTTGAAGGAACACACATGTTTGACTTCATGGAGATCAGGAAAGCTGACCTGCAGATGTTCTTGCAGTATCCTTCTGACCTCGCTCAGATCTGGTGAATCGCCCTTGCGAATTGCAGACAGAAGTGGTGTGCTGGAACACAAACAAAAACATATACTAAAGTATTAGCAATAGCTTTTGCCCAAAAACTTTGGTTTTAGATAACATAAGCCATGTGATTTAGCCTTTTACAAGCTCAATGATGCATCAACATGAAACATTGTACAGTAATACTAATATGCATGCATAGCTGAGCAGGAAGGTTTCCATGTACTCACAAAAAGACAAGGACCAGACACTTAACACAGGGAAGCATGAACTTAAAGATGCAGAAACACAAGATACAATACTGCATCGATCTACTTCATTGGTACTTCCTCCATCCCAAATTAAAGTCATTCCAAGAATGGAGTCAAAGCATCTCAAGTTTGTCTACATTTATATGATAATTATAATAACATTTATGATGTCAACTAAGTACCAATAGATTGTTCATTGTTCATTATATATTTTTCATAGTATACATATTTGATGTCACAAATCTTTGTAGTTTTCTCTATGATTTTGGTCAAACATAAGATGCTTTGACTCTCAAGATTCTTGGAATGACTTAAAATTCGGAATGGAGAGAGTAGAAAATATCAGATCAGAGCTATAGTGAGAGTAACATGATACTAACTAGATTCCTTCTGAAAGATTCTACTTCCCCTTTTCCACAACACAAAAATTGGAATAAACAAAGAATATAGCAAGCTTAAGGTACCTCAATGTGAAGGGGTAGATAGATTATCAGCAGCATCGCCAAAAACATCTGATTCAAGAGCCATGCGATGCAGCACCAGCCTTGCAATTTCCCCAAGATAAATCCCAGAGATCATTTTCTCAAAAACCCCTGCATCAATGTCAAATTTGTTCAGCAATACTAACAAAAGGTACAACTATTCCATAACATATTTTACACAAAGTGTCACCTGATCATTGCGATTTTGCGTCTCATCATCAAGGGAGATGTCATAAGGAGTTCTTGGCAAGTGCGATGACCAGAAATTGCCCCATTCCATGTTTACTACCTGATGAATTGAACATTTCAATAATTATATCTTTTGTCCACAGGAAAAATCAATGACATTGACAATTTGAGTACAGAACAAAGCAAGAAGAGAGTATACCATGCCACCGAGTTTGTAAGAAGACCCTGGCATTTAATAATTGCATCAGTGCGTTCAATATAGCAAGCATTGGTGCCAGCACCGATGATCACAGCAGCCACTGTATCCTCATCGTAATAATGTCCTAGAGCTAATGTCCCCACAGTGTCGCTCACCTAAGTAGAAAAAATTGAAGTAAGGTAAAATATTTGAAAGGAGTTAATGCTACATGATGACTAAAAGCAATAAGCATAAGCATAGAAGAATATACTAGTTGAGAATATTATCTTGCTAGCCCATAGAAATTGCTTGGTGAAGCAAATGACACAGTTATCAACTAACTATAATGAAACATAGAGCCTGCCCAGCTAGGAGATGATCACTGTGTTGCCTTCTCAAAATAAACTAGGCATGGTATTTGGAGCAACAATCATGCTTCTCATGCATTGATTGGAGGTAATTTAAGTTTTAGGCAAGGGCACCCCACAGAACACTAAATAAGTTCCATATTAACCAAATTGTAAAAAGAGGCTTCCAAATGAAATGAGAAGATAACAAGCACCATTTCACAGTGCCAATAGTAGGCAACAACTTACCAGTGCAGTAACTCGCACATTTAGTCCACTCCTAGCAAGAGCTTCATTTAAGCATTGAGCCACATCTTTCCCAACCTGAAATCCCATAGTTCATATCAGAAAACGTGTATAAAAATTAGAAACGCAAACTTATCAAAAGAAGGATATACACCAAATCAAGGCATTGTGTGTTTACTATTGTGTACACATTGACTTCTTGGTAGAGGAAAAAAAAAAGTTACATGTCCATATCAATTTCCATGTGCATCGCAAGTTGCATTCTCCAAAAATAATTGTTATGTTACAAAAACAACGCTAGCAAAGTGCCAATCATTTATCAGCACAACAATTTGTGATTAACAAATTAACAAATTAAATGGCATGTTCTTAACTTATGATCTAATCTAGTGATAAATGCCTCTTACCGCATCTTCAATCAAAAACCCTTTAGTCCACCTAATTAATGACCCTGAAGACACTGAAGTTTGTCTAACTGGGAAAGAAAATGTGAAACCAAGCGCCCTTTGTTCATCTTTCCCATCTTCTGTTTCTACAAATTCCTTTAGGGTCATGGCAACAAAGTTGAATAGCTCCTGCAGTTAAACAAGAAATGAGATACACATACTAAAACCAAATTTATATTAAAAAATGGAAACCACATGAAATAACAAGCACCTCAATTGTACCCTTGGTCAATTCCTCAGGGATGGTTACTTCAACCTTCCGGCTGGTGACCACAGACCCAGCACCAACTTCAACTCTCAACACTCTAAAGTTTGTTCCTCCAAGATCGATGGAATAATATGTGCCTTGTTCATTTCTGTTAAAGGTACAAAATATTAGTGTGGTCATACTGATGAGAAAAAGTAAAGCAACATAAATCATTCTGACATAACCATAAAACATTTAATGAATGACTGCGTCATATGGGTTAGAAAGGACTAGTTCTTCTGGGACCATGACAGCATCATATGACTACGCGGGTTTCCCTCCCCAATCCAATGTCTAAGACACGCTACATTTCTTCCAATCAGTTTTGTTGAAATAGCATAGAGCATTTTTTTTTTTTCTTGCAACAACTAACCAATTTACCCAAAAAAACAATTCACACTAGTGAATCAGAAAATACATGCTTCCACCACACAATACAAGCAAATCGTGCAAGGCGACAGACCGACAGTAGCCATTCATGCATGAAACGACAAGCAACGGGCGTGAGCAGTTGCCACTACCTGGCGAAGGTGCATGCCAAAACACCGACAAACCACACATTTGACACAATGCCAGCTCAAAACCAACTCCATGGACGCATCTCTCTTGTGTGTGCTCTAATGGACAGCGCATCTCATTTGTGAGTGCTACGGCTAGCCAGGCGACACAACCATGCCAACTCAGATCCGCCTCCGGGACATCTCTCTTGTGTGCTTTAATGGCTAAGCGATCTCATTTGTGAGTGCTTTCTAACAGCTAGCAAGACAACACCACCATGCCAGCTCAAATCCAACTCCATGGGCGTGTCTCGCTTGTGTGTGCTCTAACGGCTTGCCCATCTAATTTGTTAGTGCACTAACGGCTAGTTAGACTGACACCACCAACCCAGCTCAAAGCCCACTCCATGAATGCACCTACCTTAGCACACCGCGCTTGTGAATGCTCTAACAGCACATACCACCCCACACCTTTTCACAAAGCCTGCATAATTTAGCTATTCATCGAACACACCAGCAGCCATTGCATCATGGATGGCTAAACCATTGCCTAACAGATTGAGGACAATCTCACAGGCAACACATGCACACTAAGATTGTTCCAAGGTAAAGTTGGACAGCTCAGCTCATAGGGTAAGGTAATGAAAAGCATAATGTTAAAGGCTTTCCTACAATGTTGCACAATTAAATATCAAAATATAGAAAATGGTTATACCTCCTACCCAGACACTACAGAATAAAATGCAAAATGTTAATGTGAATTAGTTACGATTATAAAATTGGGGTTGCCAAACCCAAGAAATTGATTAGTAACAGCTATGGCCTTGGATGGTCTTAAACAGAATCGAATGGATGCAATATCTGGGAAAATTTCAAAAAAGAGAGGCTTTTATGCAGCTTGGTTTCATGCATTTGCTCATCAGGGTATAGTATTCCTTAGCAAACAAGTAATCGATCAACATAAATCAAACATATCAAGTTCTTGGCATCAAGGCTATGCAAAACCAAGAAGAAACTGTTACATTCCCGTCACGAAAACGGACAATTTTCACAAGAACACGTACTGGCTACGAACAAGAAACACGGTGTTACTAAAATCCAAACATGTGACAGAAGCAAAAGAACAAAAGGCCAACCAAATCAATGTGTATCCCATCTGTCACGCAGATTGTTCTACTGTCATGCTAAGCTGTTGCAAGGGCGGCAACCCAGAACAATACAATACAGCTGCCGCAGATCAGTAGAGTGGAAACAAAACAGACTGCGTGAGAACCAAACCAAGCGGCTTCATGTTTCATTTTGGCCTTCAAATCCCGATTGTTTAGCTTGTATCAGCTGGCCTGTGAACAGCACAAGCATCCAGCCTTGAACAAGCAACAGTAGAGCATCGCCCATCCAATAAACGTTCTTCTGCATTACGGCTCGCCATCATCTGTCACCAGATAGACTTGCACACCAAAAGGTGGTGCCTCCCCGAGCAATGATTCCCGTCTGACAGAGAACGCCCCAGGCCACAATGCCATTGTGGAATACAACCTGGCGCCTGTGAAGCCCAATGCCAGGCGCATAAAAGCGTGTAGGCAGATTCATGTCCCAAGATGCCGAGCTCCGCAGCCCCTTTATGGGGGTTCCGGACACCAAAACCCCCTCCATGAATGCAAGCGTCAACCCAACAGGGCTTGCCCCAGGTGGCACAAGGGCCACATGAGAAATTCCTGCCATCTTCCGAGATTAATGTTGTGAGCCCCGGAGCTGCAGCGGCACAAAGGAGTGGTACTGCAGTGCAGGCGGCATCACGCATCTGGACTGTTTGTTCAAACCCACCGGAGAACGGCCGATTAGACTAGACGCGATGAGGCCACAGCGGACTCCGGCAGGCGGCGAAGAACATCGTTCTGTCCCGTTCCAAGAAAGATGGATGCACAAACTTTTATGACGTCGTGTTTGCGGGAATTCCACGAGGAAAATCTAGCGAGATGTGCGCGGCATTATTCGGAATCGAATAAAGATGGCGACTCCCCTTTATATAGGAACATAATATATGAGCAAAAGTAACGGCCTAAATTCGCGCACTGTTTGATGAACACATGAGAAAAGCAGGGACCCAAATTTGTTCACCATTGCATATTTGCATTGCACAGCGTCGACAAGAGCAGGGAGATGCGAGTGTGTGCAAGGATGGATCCTCGACACGACTAGCCCACGCTGAATGCACGCCGCATTGGGCGCTAGACAAGTTGGAAATGGGCGTCCTACCGCGCCGCCGCTTTAAACCAAACCAAACCAAACCAATCAATCAGAAAACTTAAGCGGCGAAAAAACACCGAACCGAATCCGTACGCGTCGCATTTCGTACGGACGCCCGCGAGGAATGCGCGTCAAGGCAGAGGAAGCCGAGATGCAAGGGTATGATCCAACTACCAGCATGTCCGACAGTTGCAAGGGGAAAAAAAAAAAGACGGCTTTTATTTTGTGTGCGTTCTAATCAAGAATCATCAGGAAAAAAAAAAAAAGGGGGGGCGAAAGAAAAGGGCGCTTCAAATCAGGGAATCGCGAGGCGCCGCTCATGGCGGAAGGCAACGGCCTGCCTGTCGCAGACAGGCAGGCGAGCAGTGAGGGAGGCAGGTGGAGACGTGCCGTACTACGTACCCGTCGGGGAGCGCGTCGACGAAGGTGAGCAGCATCTTGAGCTTGCTTCCGCCGTCGGAGGCGAGCCCCGCGTGCATCTCGACGACCATGGCGTCGACGACCTGGCGCAGTCTGGGCGTGGGCGTGGCGCAGCCGTCCTCAAACTCCCTGAGCAGCGCGACGGCCCGTCGCCAGCGCGCCCGCGCCGACGCCCTGCGCGCCACCAGCGCGGCGGCGATCGCGCACGTGGCGGCCGCGCAGCCCGCCGCCACGCCGAGCCCGACCCGGCCCATCCCCCCGGGCCCCAGCCTCCAGGCGCGCGGCGGCGATCACGGCATCCCTCCCAGGGGAGGGCGAGGCGCGGTCGGTCGGTCGGTCGCTCGTCGCTGGCTCCCTCTCCTCCCTCCCTCTCCCTGTCGCCCGCCCTGCGCGCGACGAATCCCCAGCGCGCACGCGCGCGTGCCTGGGACGCGACGCGGCGCCCTGCCGGCGGCGCGTGGCGCGCGGCGGAATGGCGGGCGAATGGGACCCGGCGCGCGCGGGCGGGCGGGATGGAACAGCGCGGCGCCGAGAGGGGGGGGAGGCAGGGGCGGCTAGTAGTGGGGAAAGGAGAGAAGAGAAGAGGAAGGGAGACGAGAGAGAGAGGGAGGGGGAGAAATAGAAATAGCAAGAGCGTGGCCTTGCTCTACCCTTTTTATTATGCCCGGGTTTTATGCGATTTCACCCTCCAATTTGCGGCTTATTGCTCGAGGTCAGGACAGGCCAGCCACCTGTCTCTGCCTCTCTCTCTCTCTGCATTTCGTATGTGAAATACCGGCTTTGACCTGCTCGAGTGTTGTGTACGAGTACACTTGCGTCCGTCCGTTCCTCTGCATTTGTTTTGTTTTGTTTAAAAAAATCAAAGCCACATGCACTGGAAACGCGTGCTCTTGTTGTACGTATATACATACAGTACAGTACAGTACAGTAGTGTATAGTATGGTTGAATTCTGCGTTTGGGGTTTTGTCACGTCCGACGCCCGTACAAACAAATGCCACGATTTTTAAAAGCTGAAGCTGGTGGTGTATTTCATTCAGGCCGTGTCCGATGCGAAATTTATCTTGGATATGCTCAACGAATTAGGAGCGCTGAAGGCTGGACTTGGTATGGATGTAGGTATGCCGCCGCTGGGACGGATTCAAATGAAATCAAATAAATACGCGACGGACGGCCTGTTCCTTTTGTTGTGCTTCTCTCCCGTCTGGCCGGCCGTCGTCTCCTGCTCCTCCTCCCCCCAAGTTCACGTGCTTTTTCCACTAGCTTAACGTTCACGTGTCCCCCTCACGAAACGTGGCGACGGGTCAGCATCAGGAAGCAAGTGTGATGGATGCGAGTGTGTGTCAGCAAGCAATGGCGACCTGGGCAACAGAGGGACGGTGGAGGGTGGAGTCGCCGGCCGGGTCAACTTAACCAAATCGTTCGTTGGGAGGGCGGGGGCCGCCGGTGGCGGCGGCGGCGCAGTCAATCACCAAGCGAGCGCGCCATTGGCGACGGGAAATTGCTTTGCGGACGAGGCTCAAAAAGGCCAAAAGGCGAGGGGGACTGGACTAACCTAGTGGTAGCAACTAGCAACTAGGCTAGTAGAGTAATCGCGTTGTTCTATGGGCTCCGGCCGCTTTGCCAATATTTTATTTTAAGTACGCGAGAAAGGAGGACGGCGGCGGGGGCTTTCGGCCGTTGCGACGAGAGGCGTTGGTGCGGGCGCGGGCGTCAAGTGCAGCCGCCAGGCAGCCAGCCGGGCAACCGGTGGACGTGTACCGGCAGGCAGGCAGGCAAGCCAGCGCGGCGCGGCGGTGGCGTGGTGGTGGGCGGCACGGGCGAAAAGACGCGGGCGCCCCCTCGTCCTCGTGTCGTGCCTGCGTGCACGATATGGGCGCGGGGTGGGGCGGCGCCTTTGCTTTCCTGGTTTGACCTCGGTCGGGGCTCGCGCCGATCCACTGACAGCGACTCGGCCACTGGGTTTAAACCCACCCACGCACGATCGGGTCTGGGCTGGGCGTTTCCGTTGCCGCGCGCCGGGCCGGGTTGGGCCTCCAGCCCAGTCGGGTGGCTGACGACCCGGGCGGTCAGCGGCGGCAGCTTTGACCGGAGGGACCAGACCAGACGTAGCAGGCAGGCGGCAGCTCGCCTCCCGCCGGGTCGTACGGGGGAGTAGGAGTAGTAGATGGTGGCAGAAATGAATCGGCGCGTGTCTGTGTCTGCTCTGCCTTCTGCCGTCGACTGCGGCCGCGTGAAAATACTCCTACACATGGGTGTGCCGTGAGTGACTGACCCCGTACTCTCGAATTTGTGTCGAATGTTTTCAAGCTCCTGTTAAGCTTGGCCATCACCATGATTAGCCCTACTCTAGAGGCTACTCCTCCTTTCTTCTTTCTTCTTTCTTCCTAGTAGTGCTCAACTCCGCCTGCTATACGTGTACACGTACTCCTACTCATCGTACTCCGTACTAGTAGCAGTAAAGCAGCGTTTGTATTGCAGCTGTATCGGAAACAAATCCGTTGGTCGGCTCCCGTCTCCGGACGCGGACGCGGGAAGCCGACGGCGACGCGGCGTCGCGGACCGGATCCACGGAAACCGCAGCGAACAGAAGCCGCCGCGGCGCCGCCCACGCAACGCAACGCAAGCGCGCGGCACGTGATCACCAGCAGCACCCAGGGTAGCACGTTGCGTTGGTGGGCTATTAATTGCGCCCGGCACTGTCGCGTGACGAGCACCTGCGTCGCTGTGGGCGGACGGACGGCCGGGCAACCGACCAGCAGCCGCTCATGGCCGTGCATGCATGCCATTGCCGCTCGCTGCCCGTTACCAACTGGAGAGGAGGTGGTGCTGTGCGCGAGCGAGCCAGCCAGCGGCATGCCTGCTTGGCACCTTGCCGTTGCCGGCCCTCTAGCTCCTCATTTACAGTTAGCTGCAGTGCAGGCACGCGCCCGCTGCCGCTGCACGACGCTGCATGCCTGCCTTTGCTTCGTTTGCAGTCTACCTAGGCACGCAGAGAGCGCGCAGGCAGGCGCTGTCCGTCGTCCAGACTCTCCAGCGTCGCAGACACATGGCTGCCCCTGCCCTTCCTGCGCCGCCCGGGCTAGCTATAATACGGACACGGAACGTACTCGTACTACGGTGATGATGATGATTAATTAAAGCAGCTTGCGGTCTGTTCAAAATGGCCACCACGCACAACGGGCCGTGCACGCACGCCTTGGGCTGTCCTGCGAAAACCATGGGAGCCAAGGGCTCTCGCAGCAAATACGTACTCTACAGACTGGAGATCAAGGAAGAAGGCGGCCGGACGAGGTTCTGACAGGTGGGATTGCGGTGAGGTCTGACCGCAGAGAAGACCCAACCGACGCGAAACCAAGGAAGAAGGTGATGCCCTTTGTCTCGTGTCCCCTTTGGCAATTGCTACGGTACTCGAAATGATTGTAGACCGCTCATTTTTTTCGGATCAAACGGTCACGATCATTTATTACCTTCTAGGAGGTAATAGTATTTATTCAATTTGTATTCTATAAAATAGGGTAATTCGGTTGATGCGCATGCGTGATAATCGGTTGATGCATGCGTGATCCGTAATTGATATGGTAATTCCTAGCGTTGATGCATGTGTGATCTGTAATTACTCCCCGGCCGTGCATGCATACGTGACACAATTTTTGTAGTTTGTACCATGCATGCATGTTAACATGCGTACGTGACATAATTTTGTAATTTGTAACGTGTGTGTACGCATGTACCGGTGGCGCGGCATAATTAGCGTGTGTACCCTGGACGTGCGTGCATGTTAGCAAACGTGCAATTGGTTTGGTTTACGTGGCCATCACTTCGCTTTGTTACTAAATAATTTTTTAACAAGGTGTTACTAAATAATTTGTAACGTGTGTACAATTGTATAACTCATCAAGATGTATAATTTTTATTTTGGTCATTCGTTCATTTCACAAAGTGATAGTAGCATGGTTCATAAATTCTAAATATCTCTCATGTAGTTTATGAAACTACTAGAGAGAGAGATACAAAATTTGTGAACAATGTTACTAACACTATGTGAGATAAACAAATGACCAAAATAAACATTGTAGATCTTGAGAAGACATGAAACTTTGTAGTTGACAAGTTTTTGATTTGAAATCATATAATCATGCAAAATAAGTTTGAATTTTTAACATTGAAAAATTATTTTTTTTTTTAAAAAAAAAAGGCCTAGGATGGAGAAACAACTAAAATAAACATTGATCCTCGAGAGGAAGTGAAACTTTATAGTTAACAAGTTTTTTATTTCAAACCATGTTGTCATGCACTACTACATTTGAATTTTTCAAATTTGAAATTCAATGTTTAGGGAATTGATATGAGATGGACATTGTTCGGAGATTTGAGGGAGAAATTTGAACACTCGTTCCTCCTCGCGCGGCTTGGACCGAAATGGATTTGGTTCGAGATTCACGGCCAGGGGAAGAGGAGGTGACGGTTGCCGTATCGGCGGCGCCAGCGAGGGACGGCTCCGGTGCTTTCTAGTCCGGTGGTCTGTCAAAAATAAAAAATCTCCTGTGGATTCCTCGCCTTTGCATGCGGCCCGTGAATAGGGGATAGGGGGTTTTTTTTTTGTTCTATTTCATTTATTAATTCATTTACTAATTCGTTAGGATCCCTCACCTCTGCATGCATGCGGGATAAATCCCGTGAATAGGGGGACGGGAACTTATTTTTTATATTTCATTTAGTAATTTGTCAAATTTATAAAATTCGACGGTCTAGATCAAATATAGATATTACCTCCTCATAGGTAAATGGAGTACCTGAGCATTGCCGTCTCCTTTTGTTTCCTTCCTCACCCTCGTGGTCGAGGGTCACTTTCTCTAGACCGCTTCGCGATCGCCCTGGCCGGCCACAAGTACCACGGCCGAAATAAACCCATGATTTTGTCCCGGGTTTCCTACGCTTTTCCACAGCCTACACGTCCCCGTGGTGTGTGTGTGTTGTGGTTGCTGCCAATGCTATCACATTAGTGACATAATTGCTGAGATCACGCGCCCTCTCTCCGCGCACTCTGGAGTACATGAGCACCAGGTCGCACGCACGACGACCACGCTGCGTACGTAGCATGCTCATGGCGGTGCGACGAGCGTGGTCAGCGGATAACGTAAACTATATCGGCAAATTTAAATTCTGACCTGATTGCGTTGTGTAAGGTTATCCTCCTTGCCGTTTCCAGCGGAGGCACATGCACATGCATGCACGGGATGGAAGAAGCACCAGAGGAGAAGGGAATCATGCTGACCAGCTGTGTCACTGCCTGGGAATGGACATGGTGGGCATAATTAGCTAGTGGTAGCTGCGTGTTGTTGTTTGTTGCTGTTGTTGTTGGGTGTTGATACAATAGAGACACGATCGCCGGTCTGTGTCTGTGTGTTGTTGAAGCTGCATGCATCTGCTGAGATCTGCACAGCACGCATGCATGCAAAGGCAGTCAAAGGGCGGGGGCGTGAGGAGAAGAAGAAGCATCATCCTGATCGAGACGGTTGTTAAAAGCTTCACGCCCACGGCCGGCCACGAACGAGGATTAACCAACTTTGGCACCGCAGGACTGAATACCACCACGCCCACGCCCACGGGGCCAGGCGCCGCCTTTTCATTCGCCGACACACAGAATGTGACCGTGTTGGCGTTGTATAGCTTCCCAGCTTGTGCTCCTTTTGCGCTGCACTGCATGCAGTCATGTACCCCGTCCCCGTCCCCACGGGGCCGCCGGTACACCGATCGTGTATGCATTTGAGGCCGGAAACGAGCCCGAATGGGGAAAAAAAAATCAACCACAGTGTCATGCATCTCTACAACATCTACAACTTTAGTTTTTTGTTGTTTCCGCATCCAAGTTTGTTTCAACAATTTGGGAAAAAAATAAACTTCAAACATATGAAATTTCAAAAAGAATTTTAAGATGATAACTGATTTTAAATTAAAACATCATTAATTACAGAGTAATGGATCTCTTTAAGCCATACAACTTTGCTTCTCTTCATTTATCCATCAACATCTTAGCTAATATTGTAATTAATACTCCCTCTATCCTAAATTATAAGTCGTTTGACTTTTTTTTTCAAGTTTGACCATTCGTCTTATTCAAAAAAAAAAATTGCAAATATTGTCAAATTCAAGTCATTCTTTAAGAACTTATATTAATAAAAAAGAAAGCCACGACAAAAAAAGTGATATTTTGCGAAATTTTTGAATAAGGCAGTGGTCAAACTTGTTGTCAAAAAAGTCAAACGACTTATAATTTGGGATGGAGGGAGTATTTGAGGCTCTAAACGGAATCAAATTTAAAAAATCAACTACAAAGTTGTAGATCACAGTGGGATTGTTTTCTCCATCTTGGTTAGTTTGGACACTTAAAAAATGTTAAATATGAGGCCTTCAAATAGAAATTTAATTTGGTACCTTAAATGGTTTCAAATGAAACGAGTTCAACTACTGAGAGCTAAGTAAAGTAGATCGATGACGATGGGACGTTTATCACCACCAATTAGTGGAACAAACCGACGGCGATGATGGACTTTTACTGAGTCGACAGTGGTAAGTATCACCAACCATTTTCTTTTTCAAAAAAAAACATTGAGGAAAATGGATTTTGTAGTGGTCAGAATGTGTGTCATGAAGTAGAAAATAGTACTAGTATATACGGAGTACGTACCAAACAGATTGCGCCGATATTCATATGGGCTTGAACGGAGCAACGTACACGTGTGGGGCCTAATGGATGCATTTCAATAAAAAAGGTGGAACAAAATTACACATTAAAACTATTTAGTGCTTATGCTGAATGTATGTTTCGTATCTCGTCTGGAAGTCATCATGTGGTGTCATATGTGAATTTCTCTATCCCTTCTCATTTGACCTGATAGCTTAATACTATAACCCTATAGAGGAACACGGGTATGAGAGAGAGAGAGAGGGGAACTGTAGTGAAAGGGCAAGTGTGTTTCCACGAATAGTTTAATTTGTTGCAGGTGGATTTAGTAGAATACTTTGACTATTCAACGAGGATTCGTTACTGACCTTTCGCAGTCAAGAAAGCCACACACACGCACACGCGCTCATCAGCCAGTCCGATCTGTGCTTACTGTATGTTGGGTTGCCTATACAGAGTGTGTGTGTGTTTCCCAGGAGATCCCAACTCGATTCCATCCCCAAGATTTGGGGGGACCAGTCGACCCATCCCAAGTCATTTTCCTGATGGACTAGGGCTGGTCGGAGCCAGTGGCAAGGCGGCTATTTCGCCGATGCACGCGAGGGCAAAATCGGGAATGGAGATTTGGAGAAATACTCGTAGAATGAGGGAGTGGGCCCGGCGCATAGTAAAGTGTGTGGGACACATTGGGGTGGAGACCGGAGGGGAGACAGCGCGGCTACAGTTCGGGACAAGAAACAAAAGGCGTGGGAGGGCCCTGCGTGGACGCAGTCCATAGGCCAGGTAATAGGCCCTGTCCTTTGCAATTTCAACGCGCAGCGTAGTCCAATTTTTTTGAACTTTAAAAAATTGTATAGAGTAAAAATATTGTATTTTAGTAATGTTATATACTGCTAGATTGTCAAATATATTTTATAAAAAAATAATTGGAGATATAAATATTGAACACAAATTTACATAAGTAAAAATTGCATATTAGAATCAATCAATAGGAGACTAAATGGTCAACTAGCTCATTTATTTTCCTCATAGTCTCCACATATTCACTGTACCCCATTTCTTATCTACTCTAGGCTTAATAAATAGGAGTATTAATCTAGGCTTGAGGTTTTTAGTTCAATGGGTTAGTAAATGATATAATTACTGATTGTGTCCAAATACTTCAATTAATAAAGGATAGTAGGGTATTTTTTTTTCCATGTCATCTTAATCTATTCTAAACATTTAAAAAACTATTTATTTAGGGATGAAGGGAGCAATAGGATTTATAGTTCTTGAAATCATCTGAGGATCCTAAAGTAGCAGTGTAGTAGCCGTGCGTGCATGTATAACGGTCTCTTTCCTGTACGTAATTCGATGGAAAGGAAACAATGTAGTCGTAGATAATCGATCGTAGTATCAACCAACTGGTTCTGGCTTTTAAAATGAACCAACCGCATGGCTTAAGACCTTGCACTGGGCTGCGTTTGAGCCTCAGCGGGCCGTCCCGGTCGAGGCACAGTGCATCCTCCGACTCCGAGTCGCACACCCCGTGTTCCGCGAACAGACCGACCAACCGTCGGGAACAAACAATACTACTACTCGTAGTAGAAGCATCATGTCCCGTGGAAAAAGGTTACAATCATTCGGATGGAACACGAGTCCAAGTGCTCAACGAGAGGCACAGTGGAAACCACTGGTCACGTCACTACCACCGCTCAGGTGGATGGATCTGCCAGTAGAGTACTTCCACAGTTCCCCTATAGGGACAGAGAGAAAAGGACGCAGGAGGACGGGTGGACTTTGCTGGGAGTCCATGGACCGGGCGCGGGGGGGCCTGGAGCGCGAACGCGAGCGGCGACGGGAGCTGCGTCTCGGAAGCGGCCCCGGGCCGTACCAAATTTCCAGCTGTCTCCCGCTCACTCCCAGCTCTCAGTTTCCCTTTCGCTCTGCTCCGCTGCCGGCCGGAGCAGCCTGGGGTGTGGGTCCCTTCTCCTCTCCGCCTTTTTTTTGGCCCCCTTGGTTTGTAGGAATTCTAAAGGAATTTTGGAGGATTGGGTTTCCTCAGGATTGATTCCTATGAGGGCCTTTGGATGATAGGAAAAATAAAGGAACAATTCCTTAGGATTCAATTCCTGTGGCTAATTCCATAGGAAACTTCACATGAGCTTGGAGCTCTTGGAAATTTTCCTGGCGCGAAACGGACGACCTGCGCGCCACACACCGGCTCGTTTCCCGCTCGACGCTTCTTTGCTTGGTCCAATCAAAACAAAACTTTCTGTGAACAAAAAAAAAAATCAAAACAAAACCTTTCTTCCCCAGTCCCCATCGAGGCACCAGCGGCCGCCCCATCATCGTCGGGACGACCGACGGACACCTGTCCTCGGCGCAGGCGATGGCTGCCCCAACACCGGTTGACACGCCAGGGACCCCATGACCTCTGCACGAGACGTCGCGAGGCTCTTCCCATCGACGACCATCGAATCGGCCTGCCACAACGTCAACGGCCCAATCCACCAGAATCCATCACCGGCCACGTAGTCCGGCCCTCGCAGCGACAACGTCGTATGACATCCCGACGCCCGAGGCCCCAGCGGCATCTGCTGCCGACGCGCCGCTGGCCTAGCCCTGCCCCGCGCCCGCGCCGCTGGCCGCAGCCCCAACCATGTCGTGCGCCGGTGCCGCCGTGCCGCGCAGCTCGCAGTTGCCCGCAAGCCGCCGCGGGCCCGCGGCGCTGCTGGGTTGTAGCCATGGAAGATGAGGATTGGGGGTGGTTGCAGCGAGCGGCGAGCAGACAAGAGGCGCAACAGCAACTGGAGCTCGCCACGGGCTTGGCCCCGGCAGCACGGACTCGCGGGGCCGCGAGGGAGCCCCCTCCTCACCGGCGTGGCCGGACCTGGCCTAGCGCCGAGAGAGCCCCTGCCGGACCGAGAGAGAGCCGGTGGGACGGGTGCGGCAGGTATCGCCCGTCAGCCTCGCCGGGCGGCGAGAGATGTGAGCGAGGGAGATGGGTTGGAGATCGGTGACTCGAACGGCGGCCGGCTGAGCGGGCGTGCGGGCGCGAGGGAGCCCCTCCCGGCAGCACAGACTCCCGACGGAGCCCCTCCCGGCAGCACGGACTCGTGACGGAGCCCCTTCCGGCACCTTCCGGCGGCACGGACTCCTGACGGCCCTCCTGGCGGCACGGACTCGCGATGGAGCCCTCTCCCGGCGGCGAGAGAGCCCAGGGGGCGACGGAGAGAGAGCCGGAGAGGGGGTGTGCTGGGGATGGGTGCGGCACGGATCTCCGGCGTCCGCCTACCGTGGCGCTGGTGCCCGCAGAGAGATACGGAGAGGAGCGAGGGGAGACGGGTTGGGTTGGAGACCAAAACCAAAGGCTCTTCCTGGTGTATCCTGTGTGACTTCCATTCCTAAGGATTAGATTTGCATGCCACCTTCAATCCTACAATTTTCCTATTCCTATCCTTTACTTCTCCAACCATCCAAAGGGGGCCTTATTTGTTTGTTCGTACTGCTAGTTGGACGAGTATTAATATTTAATTGGCGCTCCAAGACGCGCCCCGAAATCTCTCTCACCACCCACGCTGCTGCTGCTGCTGCTGCTGCGGTCCTCGAGATGCCGCTTCCGGCGCCACGTCGGCTGAGCGGCCCACTTGGCACCATCAACCACCACCCAAAATCATGCGCGCCCCCACACCCGCTACCTACAAGTATTCCCTGTGCTCCTCCACCCCAAAGTGGCATTTTCCAGAGTCAGGTACTTGTCGTCGCACTGTCTTTCGGTTTTGCTTGTTCATTGTCATACCACACGCGGATGATTGCCAACGCCAAGTAGTGTAATGATACGGACTGCAGGGTCGTTGTGTAGGAAGTCGGTTGGTTAGGTAGGTCGTGCCGATGAAGCTCAGCTGTTTATTTGTTGGTTGTGTTGTATTTTCTGCTTATTATGGAGTATTCATATGCACTTATGTAGGGAATGGTTTGGGGTTTATGGTAGTATAATATAAAAAGGCATTTGATCATTGACCTAGCATGCTCGTATGTAATCTAACCTTTTATCAGGTGCTTTTCTTTTTCTTTTATATGCTAATCCTAGCACGCCCAACAGCATCCAACAATCATGCGGAGGCGAGACGGTTGGTTATATACAGCTTAATCTATTTGCTCTTCACCATTGGAGAGCCTAAAATACCTCTATATTTGCTACTCTACCCTGGTGGTTGAATGATTATTGTGTCCGTTGCATTTAGTATTTAATCCAAAGCTTGTGCATAGAAAAAAAAAAACCTTATTCTCTTTCAGTTTTAAAGTGTCATTCTCGGGTTTTAAAGTGTCATTCTTCGGGGGCTGTTCTAAGGAGTCAAATACTTTTTAACATTGACCAAACATATAGAAGAAGTCAATTATTAGTACTCATAGTTCAATTATTAGTATTTATAGTTCATAATTAGTATAGTTGGATAGATCGCTGAATCTATTTTCATAATAAACTTATTCGTAGATTTTAAAAAAACACTAAAATTTTTCTATAATATTGTTAAATTTAAAGAAGTTTGACCGACATGAATAACATAACGACAGTTACTTTCGGACCGAGGGAGAATATAGAGAGACAAAAATGGAACGAGCCGATTTGGCGCGGTAAAAATGAAAAGAGATGTAATGGAACCGGACAATTATGTAGGTAGTGGCTCCAAACAGCTCCGGTCAACCATGGAACTGTAGAACTAGTGTGCCTGAGTGGGCGGGAAGCACCCACCCAAACTGTGGCTCCTCTGTCTCCAGAGGCAATTTGGCGAAAAAATGGAACCCAAAAATACTACATAACAGCGATGAACAGTATCAATTGTGAGTGAGCCGGAGCTCCTAGGAACGATGCCTAAAGATAGCAAAACATGGGAACAGGGGGTAGTGGTCAACCACGAGCGGCAAGGAAAAAAAAGGGAGGGTTTAAGGTTGGGGCAGGGCAGCAGCTTGCGGCCTGTACAGTGCACGCAGGGCAAAAGAGGGGCTCTCCCGTGGCCCGGGGACAGTTATGGGTGGACGGAACGGAGGCATCCAAGATCTGGTGCCCCATCCCCTCCCTACCGGTGCAAGCGCTAGTGCCTGGCCGCTCGTGAAGAAGAAGAGGCGAAGGCAGCCCACGTACGGCCCACAGTCCGGAGCTCCCCACGCTGTCGCTTTGCTTCCTTCCCAGCCGTGGTGTGGGCTGGCGCACGTGGAAGAGGTGGTGCTGGAGCGTGGCGGCCAGGAGCAGCAAGCGGCAGGCTTGGAACTTGCAAGGCGAGGCGAGACCGTGTCGTGTGACGGATGAATGGCCATGGCCGGCCTGGTGGGCAACTGTACCTCGGCCCGGACACTGCACGCGTGGTTGCTCTCCTCTCCTCTCCTCTCCTTGCTCTGCTGCTGCCGCTCGCTCGCTCGGGCCACACAGGCACAGGCACAGCCTAGCAAAGCTCGTGTACGAACCACGCTCTCCTGTTCTGTCTGCCGTGTCTGTCGCCTCTGCCGGGGTTGGTTGGTTTGGGCTGGATGGATCTGCTGGCGTTGGTCGCGGGGAGAACACGCTGCCGGCCGGCGTTGCAAGGTGCTGCAGTGCAGCGACGAGGCCCAGCGAAAGTAGCGAAAGTTGCACGCGCCGGCCGGCCGGCGCATGGATGGACCGACCTAGACGGAGTAGGGTGGACACGGGCACGGCGGCGGCGGTAGACGGTACTACACCGCCGGTGCCACTGAACATCACTGTGCCTGTATCAAGCGTTGGTTCCATTGCGGCCGGTCAGGCAGTGATCCAAGCTGCGCCGCACGATTTGCGGGAGGGGGGAATGGGAACCTCGATCGTCTCGGCCATCGATCGCTCTGCAGCAACCCCCAACCCGGGCCCTGCCGCCTGCCGAATCCTTGCTGGAAAACACACAGCTCAAGAGCTGCCAGCTGGATGCTGGCATTGGCACGTGCCACTACTGTACGTACGTGGTGGTCAGAGCACACCACGACATGCTAGTGCAAGGGTAAAGTGGTAAACGGAGTCCGAGCACAAGAGCGAGCGGAGCGGTGAAAAGTGAAAAGTGAAGCGAGGGAGAGGATTGCGTGGTGAGCTGGCAACGACCGGCCTCGCTCGCAGCTGGACCTGCTGGCACTGGCAGATCAGTGGAATTGGCCGGACCGGACCCGCGTGGTTTCGTTTCTCGGCCGGCACAGGCACAGCGAGTACGTACAGTACGGTACAGCCTGTGCAAGGAGGCTTTGTCCTCTGGCCAATGCGCGAGGCTTTGTCGGCTTTACAGCCATACAAGTACAGTAAATATTTGGGCTCGGGCGGCACCACACCATGCACACCGTCCGTCGCCGTTGCCGGCGGCAGAGCCAGGCACCTCCGATCCATCGCGCACGCACACATCATCTTCAGGCCCAGCCCACACTACAGGTAGAGCTACGAGTAGTGCATGCTTGTTCGTTTGGATCGTGGCTACCCGAAATCGTTGTTGGCCGGGGCGCTTGTTGGGAGCCGCATGCGTGTATTCTTTCTCCAGGGACCCCTCCGTTACTACCTCCCCCAGGACATGTCCAGTTCAATTACCATCTATATTCAAAGCACCCGTAAAATCTTGGAGTGGTATCAAAGTAGGATCATCGTTAATCACTTATGGATGCCTACAAACAATATGCTAACTATATATAAGACACCAAGGGTTACAAGTATAGTTACTTTTGTGGGGCTCCCCACCCGGGTTAATCGCAGGTGCGGCACATTATCACTGGATTTATTTGAGTTTCGGGCGCTAGCGCGTTAAGTGGTAGGCGGCGTCCCCGTCGGCAAATGGAGGCGGCTTGTGGTGACTTAAGTGAACTTCAAGATTAGCGCCCGATCGCGAGAAGGTCTTCGTAGGAGTAGGGTTTTCGCGTCGCGTGTGTTTATAGGAGTGAGTGTCGCGCGTGTTGAGAGTCTACGTTGTTTATGCGTGTAATTAAAAAAATCCTTGTGTATCTCTACGAGTATCCGCCGGCCCACACGTACACGTACAGCGTGCAATTTCTCCTCGATCTCATGCATGCATACGTACGTAGTACAGCGCGTCCGGCCGTACGTTGTGGTATTCACAGACGACCGGTGGTGGTACCAGGACCAGGAGGCAGCAGGAGCGGGATCGGATCCACTGCAGTTGAACAAATCGGTACGGTGTTATCTGACGCCAAGGACAGGGGAGTATATATGCATTTAATTTTACAGCATTGTTAGCTTCGACGACCCTGCCAGGCGAGCCATTGCTCTTGTCATAAATCGATTTTATTCATGTTCGCCATGCATGCAATGCAATGCAAATCTCCCCGGCAAGGACTACGCCTAGCTGTTTCCTGCACGTCCATTTATTACTATATACGGGCCGGGGCTACGTACATACTCGATCCTACGGTCAGATCGGCACCCGGATCCAGAGATGCATGGCCGATCACCGCAAGCAAGATATATAAAGCGCGTCGCGTCGGGCGTCGGCAACGGTACTAGTTATGGAACCGACCGATCCATCGATGGATCGATCGGTGAGATGACGACGTACCAACTCAGTACGTACGGAAGTACGACTTATCAAAAAAGGCCATCATATCGTTATATCGATCGATCGGTTACGTTGTTGCGCTAGCTAGTTGCTGCTACCGACTTGCCAGTTACAATGAAGTACTAGCACGCACGGGACACGTTAGTCGTCGTATCATCCATTCCACGCCGGTGGATGATGCAATTGCACGTACGTACACGTATTATCTGCTAAATAATGTACAGTAGTATATCTAACATCCACGAGAGTTGTCTCTAGCACGTACTCCGTACTACGCTGCGTACTGCATGACGCGATGACCAAGGAATTCTCCCGGGCGGGGCGGTACCTACTCCTACGTACTCTGACACTCTGTCCTACTAACAGCAGCTGCTGTAATACTAGTACTACTAGCTCCGTGATAGTATACTCTGTGCTAGTCCGTGATTGTACTCTGTCCTAGACTCCTACTAGCTAACAGGAGTAGCTAACCAGTCAGAAGGGGGATGCATGCCAGGGTACCGGCCGAAATGTGGTTGTTCGTTCGAGCTGTCCGCAGGAGTACGTACGTGCAGCGCTGAACTGATCGATCGACACATCAATAATACGTACGTACTCCGTAAATACTATACTAGTACCATGCACCCGCATCGAATCCGAGGGGAATACATATATACTCAATGAATTCGGCGACACAGGGCACGGACCTACGGGCTCCTCCACATCCACCCATTATGGCTTGCATTCGAGTTTAAACAGCATTCTTCAATCGAGTCCGTCTGGTGTTGGATGTGTAATGACCACATGTCAATGTTAGCTTAATACTAAATTAGGATCTTAGTACTAGTAATTAGTGTAATCACATGACCACATAATTCAGTGCTAACACTTGCTTGATTTATAGTACTACTTCATTCGTACTCACCTATGGCGATACACGATGCTCTCGGTGGCACATTGTATTGTACTGACCTAGAGGTGAGGGCAGGTCAGTGTGACCCCCCATGAACCCATGGGTATATATTTATGTAAAGAAACATATATACTCCATGGAATTACTACAATAGTCATCATTTATTATAGTGAAGAATTGAAGCTCCATGGAATTACTACAATAGTTGTCTATAAGAATTTTGAGGGTCAATAATGTCTTTTTCTATTCCCGATCCATCTTGTTTGTCTTTCTCAATCCCATGCCCAAGAATTTTGCGCCCTAGTGCGAAATACAAAATGGGACCTATTCTAAACAAATACAAACAACCAAAGTTTATTTGAATTTGACACTACAATTTTTATTAGATTTGCAATGTTAAGAACTATACAAATACTCATTCATGCTAAAGGAGTAATGGGTGAGTGTTACTTAAATCTTCGAAATGAAATCTTCATTATATCTTAGTATTTAATTTTCTCTAAAACAACATTGGAAGTAAAATAGACCTTTTAGGCTGTGACCTGAGTGCTAACATCAGCCTAAAAAAGAGAATCATTTATCTTAAAATGCAATAACTTCTAAATGGTGTATCAATTTGTACTTCACACACCGACGGTGTGTTCTAAGCGTGAGACAAATAAAATTAGACCCTACTTCTATATATTTTAAAATGTTTTTCCAATACTAATTTATGTATATTAACTATTAAGTTATTAACGATACCGTATAACTTAAAATATATAACATATGACATATAATATAAGTTATCCTAAAGCTTAGAAACACAAAAGTCATGAAAACAAAACTTATGTACAAAAGTTACTAAACATATAACAGAACAATTAACCTATAACTTAATGTCTAAACTTAGAAACTCAAAAGTTATTTAACACAAAAGGAATCAATTAACCTATAACTTATGCTAAAACATGGAAACACAAAAATTATCAAACACAACTTGTGTATATAAGAGTACAACTTATGTGCAGCGCTTATGATTTACGTGTCATGAGTTAGCATGTATAAGCTACAAGTAGTAAGAAAATAATAAGGAGACAAAATTCTTGGAAACATATGCAACTGGAATCTAGTTTAATTTGCCTCGTTGTGTAGAACACACCAACGCAAAACGTAAATAAAAAGCGATGATTCGTTTGAAAGTTGTAACATTTGAAAATAAATGTTTTGTCGTGATAGGTCCATGCAAAATTGGTCGGACCATTCGCTTGGATGGATACACCAGAACAAACAGTTTGACAACATCACCTAAGTTTTATTCTATCGGGTATATGGGGCATATGCCCCAAGTGGGTTTATAACTATATGCCCCAAGTGGGTTTATAACTATTGTCATCTCATTACATTTGTGATTTATGTGGGTTTATAACTATAAACATAGTTGACAAATCTAATTAATGTTGAGATTGTAGCCCGATAAATAAGTCCTACTGACCGTGGGGTGAGGATTGTGTCCGATAATCCGGAGTTCCCTTTCTCATGGTAGACTGTGTCGATATGTTTCAAGATTTTTTTTTGTTGATTTTTTTCTAATAGCAATTATGTATATTAACTTACAAAATATAAGTTATATAACTTGAGTTACACATAAAAAAAACTATATGTATAAGTTATATGTAACTTTGTTTCATGTGCGCACTCGATCAGGTGTCACGTGTCCTTAAGCGTCCGTGATGCCAACTTTCTTTTCTCTTATTTATTTATTGCACTTTTACAAATAGAATATATCATGACGCCAATTTTTTGTTTATGTATAAATAAAATGATACCAATTCACTCTTTTGCTATTTATACAAAAAAATCGTTTCCGGAGTAGCAGTATACAAGTGCAAAAGTATTGTTGGATTCGCCCACGTACTATTTGTTCCCAAAAAACTTGTTTGCCAGTATAGCAGTATACAGCTGCCGCCGTTGCTAGAGGCTCAGCTGTGCACCGCCCTTCGTCAGGCAAAGGACCTCACCGACTGGTACATGCGTTCCTTGTCTCCAGCGACCACATGGATCACTTATCCTTTCTTGAGAAATCAAACCATGAGTTCATCATCATGGACTGGTACGCAGAACAAGCAGTTTGACAACATCACCTAAGCTTTATTCTATCGGGGTATATGGGGGCATATGCCCCTAGTGGGTTTATAAACTATTGCCATCTCATTACATTTTTCTTTCTGTGGGTTTATAACTTAAACATAGTTGACAACGAATTAATGTTGAGATTGTAGCCCGATAAATAAGCTGCCCGAGTGTGGAGGAGAGCATTGCAAGAGATAACCTAAGTTCCTAGGCTTTTCCGTGGTCGGCCGCGAAGTTAACTTTTACTTTCGTGGTCGATCCGACCATGGGTAGGTGCCTTCTTTTTCTTTTCGTCTCTTTTTTGCATGTGCTAATGTCAACGCCGATGTAGGCGAAAAAAGTAAAATATTTCTAAATGGTGTATCCATTTTTAATTCCGTCTGCACATTTGTTTTCTGTGACGAAATGAACAAAACTATATCTCACTTTCGGATATGTTCTCAAGATTTTTGTTGATTTTTCTAATAGCAATTATGTATATTAACTTGTGAAATATAAGTTATATAACCTTGAAGTTACACATAAAAAAGTTATATGTATAAGCTAGATGCAACTTTGTTAGATGTATAAGTTATATGTAACTTTATACATATAACATAACCTAAAGTTACACATAAAAAGATATATGTATAAGTTAGATGTAACTTTGTTTGATGCATTAAGTTATATATAAATTACTGGTAACTTTATAACATGTATAAGTTATATATAATAAATTAGTCTGTAACTTAATAGTGTGTGTAAATTATATACATAAGTTAAAGGTAACTTTGTAACATTTATAAGTTATGTGTTTTATGTAATAAGTTATATATAATAAAGTCGACGTAACTTATATATAATAAGTTATATATATAATAACTTAAGTATAATAAGTTAGACGTAACTTTTGTAACTGTATAAGTTATTTGCTACATATAATAAGTTATATGTAGTAAGTTAAATATATAATAAGTTAAAAGTTATATGTATAGCTTTATAACTTATTTTTTTTGCTAAAATTAGAAAACTTTCCGGATAATAAAAAAATTACGGGAAAAAATTCTTTCCTATCTAGAAAGTTTGTTCCTTGAAGTTAACTTAACTCTGTGTGAGAATTAGGGGATGTTTGGTTTAGGGACTTTTTTATTCCTTATAGGACTTATTAAAAAGTGTCCCTTTTAGAGGGTCGGTGTAATGCACCAAGATTAATACATGTTCCTTCTAAAAAAAGTGTCTCTTTTAGTACTACCAAACCAAACAGCGAGGGATTTTTTGAGACTTTTCCTCTATTTGTCCCTAAAAGACTCTCTTTGAGGGAGTTTCTTTAAAAGTCCCTAGAACTAAAAAAAAATTAATCTCTAGGAACCAAACAACATCTTAATGATTTCCTAGATAGGAAAGGGGGTAGTCCATAGATAGAAATATGCGGAATGATTTCCTAGATAGGAAAGGAGTAGTCCATAAATAGAAATATGCGGAATGAATAGTTGCTCTTGCAATGAACTATAAATTGGCAAACAAGAAGATAGTCAGGATCAGACAAGGTTGGTGCCGTCCAAAAAAAGAAGGCTACTTGTCAGTAAATACTGATGCTTCGTTTGATGAGCAAACACACAGTGGTAGCACTGGGGTCGTGATCAGAGATCATCGTGGAGCTGTCATGGCTATGTCGAATAAAGTTTTGACCCATGTAGTAGATGCTCATATGGCAGAAGTCTGGGCATTGAGGGATGGGATACTCCTGGCTCAGAGTATTGGCGCGAGCAAGATAGAAATTCAAACTGATTGCATCGAAGTAGCAGCAACGATGCAGGATGGAGGTTTCTCGGCCACTGCTGCGGCAACGATTTATGATGATTGCAGAGATATGTGGCAAGACTTTGCTGATCCTTCTATTATACATATTGACCGGGAAGCAAACATGGTGGCTCATGAACTAGCTAGGCAAGCTTTTATTTCAAATACTTCATGTACCTGGGTTGATGAAACCCCGGTTTTTATTTTGGGTGCTGTTGCACGCGATGTGATATTATATAATCAATAAAGCTTGCCTTATGGTGTTCAAAAAAAAAAAAAAAGGTTAGTTTGTGGGAGATCGACCGTGACTTAAGGATCTCGTGAACGACCGCGGTTTAGTCAGCCCGTCAGACGACTCAGATCACATCATCCGCTCCCCATCACTGCACCAGCAATCACAATTTTGTATATTCATTTTTCATGTTTACTGTATGACTTTAGAAAAAATAATTAAATATAGGCCCTTGCCATCTTCCATGTTCAATTAAGAGCCTTGGACAAGAATTACTTAAACGGAATGGTGTGTGGGCATCTTGTCTTCTTCACTGATCGAATTGCATGCATTCCATGGGTCGCTTCTGAAATTCTGATGGTACGTATGTTCGTTCGTTTCGTGTGTGGCAATTCAGGATGTCTGCCGGTTCGTCCCTGGCCGGCCGCGACCGCGCGCCCGTGCGCCCCTGGCGGACCGGCCTAGCTAGCTACCGGCGCGGCGCAGGACATTGATGCGTGCATGGATCGGCTGGCCGGCCGGCTGGGGGCCGATCCTTTTCAGGACCATGCACGACGCTGGGAAAAGATCGACTAGAGGCATGCAGATCTCGATTAGCAGCGCGCGCTACTTGCAATTTCACTGCCTGCCACCACCTTGTTGCATTGCTTGTAATTACATCCTGGAATGGATCGTGCGTGCATATATGAAGACGACCGACCACGTACGTACACCACAGTGGAAAGAAGGTCGATCATGCACTCACCATTGCATTCTTCAACCACTTTGTACGACTTTGTTGGATCAGTCATCCAACTCCTGTGTCCTGTTCGATGAACTGTTTATATCTGCCGGCGGCCAATGCCCATCAGCTCATTCATGCATGCATACCCCTGCCTGTATGCAAAAGGCATGAGCTGGAGCTGGGACGGAAGAAGCAAAAGCTAGTGTCAGTGTGTGTCACTGGGCCGCAGCAATAGATATGTCGTGCGTGCTCGGAACGAAGCATGGGCACATCGATGAATGGGTCGAGGAGCGCCGTTTTTGGTCTGTTGTAGCCTTTTTTCCTTCCCTCAGTGCATGTAGGACACACCACAACAGTAGTTTCTGGTCTTGTTGGTGACGTATTTTGGCGTGTTGCACGGCGCCGCCCGTCAACCGAACAGCTCAGCGATCCATCGAAACAAAGCCTTCGCCATCCGCTTATTGGGTCTCCCGGCCGCCCTCTATGATCCGGCGAGACGGCGACGGTCGACGGGAACGCCTCGGCCACGTATACGTACGTACAAAACACTTGTATATATAGCTAGCGGCTAGTCTATCGTACCTGTTACGCATACTGACTATTTAAATTAATATGGTAGCGATATCACTATCACTCGTTCGATTCCGTGTCTTTTGGTTTGGTAGTGTGCATGGCTCGTGATCAATGTGCTAGCTAGCTGGGGTCGGCCTGGATCGATGGTTGCAGAGACCTGCAGCCTTGGTGCAGGGCTGTCGCTGCATCCATGAGATCGACGGGATGCTGATGCATGCTGCATGCACGAGACGAGATCGATCGATGTTGTGGTAGCTCTCCGTCCGTCCTGGCCCGTCGCACGCACGTCATATGGCGCCTCTGCTTGTGTACGTTTTTGTCGGGCACTACCGTCCGGAGCAATGCAAACACATCATCCATGGAAGGATCCAGCTCACACGCACATGCCACGCTGGATGCTCAGATCGACGAGACGACTGGCATTGTTGCTTGTTGGCATGCAGCGTTGGGCTCTGGTCGACTGTCCTCGCTAGCTGGCCCTAGCTTGCTTGTCGTTGCTGCGTTCCGCCTGCATGCCACGCCATCTCGGCTTTGCTTTGTTTCTTTCCGGGGCCACGAGGCCCACGACACTCTGAAACTGGTCCTACGTATATGTACTAGTTTTGTATTAGCATACGTATATATGTTAGTAGTACGTACTTGGCTGATTGCAATTGAGTTAATTAGAAGTACTACGTACGTACCCGCAATCTTCTGGGTGGTGGTAAGTACAGATCATGATTGCACGTACATATACCGTGTGTGTATATACGGGAGTAGTATATGACATTCAATATTTGAAGCGGGCCAAGAACGAAGGCCCAGCATGTAGGTGATGTAACACATTAGACAGTAACTGTGTTCCAGCATGACTGTACGTGTGTTTTTTGGACATATATCTAGCTACTACATTCTCCATTTCAAATGGTAAGTCATTATTTCAAAAATTTTGAAAAATTTAAAAAAAGTGCTGACCAAAACTATTGTGAAAACTACAGAGATGGTTTATGAGATCAAATAGGTATACCATGGAAAATACACTAAATTAATAATCTAATAATACTTAGTTGACATCATAAATATTGTTATCTTATCTTATCATATATATAAACTTAGTTAAATCTTGGAACGAATTTAGGACGGAGAGACTCCGGCCCGCACAAGCATGCACATATATACTACTCACTGACGTGACGTCAGGGGTGCGCGACGCGGTGACGGCACCGGCTACTGTGCGGACCATGCATCACCCGTGGCGCGACCGGTGACGTAGGTAGTACGTGGGTGGGGACTGGCCCGGCCACTGGGGACGTGCATGACGATGAGCTACGCGACGTGACGGTGGCGCGAGGGGAACCCAACCAGGCAACTGGCCGGATGGTGCCGGCCGCCGGTCGGGGATGGAGACTGGATCGGATGGCCGGGACAGGGAAAGCGAGAGGCCGGGATCGCGTCGCGACCGCAATCTCCACGTCGCCGTCAGGGCCGATCGAGGACGTTCCGCGCTCGGGATCGCTTTGCGTTGTTTCGTTTCATTTGTGTGTTGTTACTCAGAGACTGACGTGGCCGAGAAGGCCGGTGGAAGGCAGGTTCCGTTTCTCCCTCGTGCGAATTTCAAGCGGCGGCGCCGTCCGAATCTACGGCTGATAGAGACCCAACGCCGGCCGGCAGTAGGAGGTAGTAGTGGCATGGAATGTTCCTTGCGTACGTGGTGCCAATTTTCTCTTCTCTTGGTTATTTATTGATTTTTACAAACAAAATAATCGTGACTCCAGTTTCTTTTGTTTTGTTTATATGCATAAAATGACACCAATTATCTTTTACTGTTTCCAAAAAAATCTCGTTTTATATGTACAAATTTATATTGCAGAAGTCTCGTTTGATTCGAACCCACGTATTATTTGTTCCAAAAAGTAGGAAAAAGTCTACTTTTGGTCCCTCAACTTTTTGCGAAAGTCCGATTTTTGGTCCCTCAACTTCAAAACCCTACAAAACGGCCCCTCAACTTTTAAAACCGCGCAAATTTCATCCCTCGGTGGGTTTGGACGGTGGTTTCGCTACATAACTCCGGTTTTGCTACAGTTTCTTTCGTGGTTTCGTTTTTTTTTTCTTATTTATTTCTATTTGAATCTTTCAAAAATCATAGTAAATCACGAAAAATTCATAAAATAGAAAATTTAATTTTGTTGGACTCCACATGAGTAGAGCTACGCAATGAATATATAATATGGTATACTTTTAGTACAAAGTTTTTGCTAGAAGGTTTTGTCTTTTTATTTTTATTTATTTCAGCTCAATCTTTAAAAAATCATAGTAAATTACGTAAAAAAATTATAAAATAAAAATTCAATTTTGTTGGACTCCACATGAGGCGCCAATAATAACACAAGACGTAGTTACCGTGGCTCTTTAAAACTAGGTTAGGTTAGCTAGGTTTGTTTGTCTGATCCGCGTGCACGCGTCTGAAGCCGTGAACCTTGATCGATGGATCCCCGCCAATAAATTAAATAGTACACATATATATCTTTATTGTATAAATATGTTCATGTGGAGTCTAGCAAAATTGGTTTTTCAATTTTATGATTTTTTATAATTTATTATGATTTTTTAAATATTGAGATGAAATAAATAAAAAGAAAAAGGCAAAACCTTCATAGCAAAAATTTTATATTAAAGTATACCATATTATATATTTATTGTGTAGCTCTACTTATGTGGAGTCCAACAAAATTAGATTTTCTATTTTATGAATTTTCTATGATTTACTATGATTTTTGAAAGATTTAGCCGAAAAACAAATAAGAAAAGGGAAAAACCGAAAAACCGAAACCACCTTCACTGTAGCAAAACCGGAGTTATCAGTAGCGAAACCACCGCCCAAACCCGCCGCCGAGGGACGAAATCTGCACGGTTTGAAAAGTTGAGGGACCGCTTTCCGGTTTTAGAAATGAGGACCAAAATCGACTTTCGCAAAAGCCGTGGACCGAAAGTAGACTTTTTCCAAAAAAGTATATGCTCCACAGTTCCTAATGCTTCTATCCAATCCAAGGGGAACGGAACGCTTGCTTTGGCAGCCCACCAACAAAGCTATTTAATTGGGCTGAAGCCTCCCACACTGCCCTACGCGGGCCTAGAAAGCCTCTCGGTGATATCCAATCCAGCGCATGCTTTAATTAGTGTGAACCAATCGTGCCGTGATGCATGCATGTGGAGGAAAACTGATGCATGCGATTATGCGAAGAAGCTAGCCACTCGTCTTGGCATCTTTGGTTTGTTTGAATGACTACCGTACATTACAAGTACTTGTTTGTCAAACTTTAATGAATGTATGAGGCTGGTAATTTGTTTGCCAGGCCTTAGTCGTGATTTGTCAACTAATTACTCCTCCGGGATGGTATTAGAAAGTCGTTTTGGACAAGGTTTATGTCAAACATCTTAATATAAATCATCAATAACTTTTAAGTAGTTAAGTTTGTAAATGTAAAAATTATGAGTAGATTTGTCTTACAAAATACTTTGATAAAAGTATACATATATCACATTTCCATAAATATTTTTATAATAATAAGAGGTCAAATTTGTGTTTTGGAGACCGGTAATAATTTGTCCTAAAACGACTTCTAATACCATCCCGGAGAGTCCAAGTGAATCAACCCCGTTCAGCTACCCAGTCGATTCCTCTAAAAAAACACCTATCCAACAGATCTGGGCCTGGCCGGCCTTGTGAGAGAGTAGCAATCTGTTGGATAGCTGAACGGAAGCTGCAGTGCAGCCTTAGTGGAAAAACTCTGAATGCGGGCTTATTAATGAACTGAAACTGTAGAGCAGCTGTACTGTGACAATACTAGTGCTCAAGTGATGCTGAACTTACTGAACTGCACCTGCAGTGCAGCCGTAATGGGGCAATACGAGTGCTCAAGTGAAGCTCTACTGAAACTGCGCTGTGGCAAGAACTGAAGCTGCAGTGCAGTCCTACTGTGGCCGTTGTGCCTCGAGTATATAAGGCACACAGCTGTCCTCTATTTCCCCCACTCAAGCAGACAGTTCACCTGAGGTAAAGTTGTTCCGCTGTGCATGATGCCTCCTTTGTTCGATCGATTGGCCATTTTTGCTAATTGCTAGTCTTTTGCAGGATCGAGATGGCGGCATTTTAGGACATCCTCGGCAATGCTGCCAATATCCTGCGGCTCCTCGGCGTGCTCCACGCATCACAGTTGGCCTTCACTTCGTTCGCTGGTTAGAGAACCAGAAGGAGTGCCACAAGCTCGAGCTCAGCGTCGAGCGACTGGACGCGCTCATCGGGTGGCTAGAGTGCAGCAGCTGCCGCAGTTGCTGGAAGCTTAGCTCTGCACTGCCCTTCGCTAGCCAAAGGACCTCACCGACTCTTACACACACGGACAGTGGCGGAGTTGAGGGGGCCATGCCCCCACAACATTTCTAAGCAAATTTTTTAGTAGTATAAGTCCATGATTTTTATTTATATTAAGATAGAGAATATAACAAAATTCTTGTCACATATACCTTTTAATATCTTTTAGATAATTAAATCATACAAAACACTATTAGATAATATTACTTAAGCACATTAGAAGGATCAAAAACATACATAAAATTGCGAAAGTACTTTACGTGTAAAGTCGATGAATTAACAAATACTATGAAAAAATCTAACTTCGTTGTGCTCATTTTTTTTTTAGGGTGTGTTTTAGATCCTAAAAATTGACATTGTATTGAACCTGGTAGCACTTTTCGTTTGTTTGTGATAAATATTATCTTACCATGGGCTAACTAGGCTCAAAAAATTAGTCTCTCAATGTTCATATAAATTGTGCAATTAGTATTTTGTTTACTTACATTTCATACTTCATGTATGCGTCTTTTGGTACATTAAATGATTTGATGTGACGGAAAATTTAGAATTTCAAGTTAATTTCGGGTGATCTAAACTTAACCTAAAGTTGGATTTGCTCGGTCCCCTTAAATAATTTGGCTCCGCCACTCGCACGCAGTTCATCGGTTCCTTCTCTCCAGCTGCCGCAGGATGATGCAGCAGTTCCGTGACATCGCGTAGCGCGTGATCGAGGGCTACTGCGCCATTCTCGGCGCCTCAATGCCTCGCCACATCGGCACTTCCTGCTTGTCGGTGATTATCCATCGATCATGTTTCCTTTTCCTTGATTATCTATCCTACTTGAGAGCTTATATACACTACTAGATAAATGAACTACCGTGGCGGGCAAAATTGATTTATGGTGGCGGTTTCATTGCCCGCCACCGTTAATCATTTAAAAAAATAAAAAAATGAAAAACCCCGAGAACCCAAACCCCTAATGGCCGGATCCGGGCCGCCGCCGCGGATCCGCCCCCCGCGCCGGATCCGCCCCCACCGCCGTCGGGGCGCGCCGCCGCCATCGAAGCTCGAGCTAGAGGAGATCGACGCCGCCGCCGTGCGGAGGTGGAGGGAGCAACACGCCGGCTAGCGATTGCTCGACGCGCCGCCCGCGGTGCGAGGTAGACGCGGTCGACGCCGCTTCCGTGCTCGAGAGGAGACGGAGGTCGACGCCCGCCGCCTCCGTGCTCGAGTGCCATGGACGATCCGCCGCCGCCCGGTCCATGAGCTCGAGTTGAAGGGCCACACGGATCTCGCCACAAGACCTTACGGCACCGCACCCCCGAGATTCGCCGCTGGATCCGCGCCCGCCGGACCTCCCCGATCCGGCGCGCGGCGTGCCCCTCCGTGCATGCTCCGGGAGAGGGAAGGGAAGGGGCGGGCGCCGGGCTTGGTCGCGGGAGGGGAGATCGGGAGAGAGAGAGCCCCGGCCAGGAGTTGGTGAAAGAGAGAGAGAGAGAGAGTTGGTGAGAAAGAGAGATGATGAAGTGAAATGAAACCATAGGAGCTCGTATATATATTTGTGGTAATCAAATGGGCCTTTGGGCTCATGGGTTGGGCCCGATTTTTCCCGTGAGCTAAATATAAAACCGTCACGGTTAATCTATTTACCATGACGGTTTTTAAAACCGCCACTCAAGTTAATTAAAAAAACCGCCACGGTAAATCAAGCCATTTACCGTGGCGGTTTTTCTAAATGCCCGCCACGGAAAATCTTTTCAAGTGCCTCGTAAAAATCAATTATGTAGTAGTGATATACGATTGTGCAGCAGTGTTGAGGAGTGGCCACAGGGGGAGAACAGCCCACAAGGGGAGTCGTTTTAGGAGGTAAGGGATGAAGTGGAGGTCAAGGCCCAGGACAAAGTGGAGCATGTTCAAAAATTCTCAAAAAAAAAAAAAAAAAAGTCTATGTTTGTATATATTGTACTAGTAAAATGCCAACGCATGTTTGTATATTGTACTAGTAAAATGCCACGCACGGGAAAAAATTAGTGCAATGGTAACATATGTATGACCATGCATTGTGCATTTGTGCTGTTAATTTTGTATGTACTCCAATTCTCTTTTGCTGTTTACAAAAAAAAAAAAAAATCCCCGTTTGCCGGAGTAGCAGTAGAAAATTATAGTGCAAAAGTTTCGTTGGATTCGGCCCACGTATTATTTGTTCATAAAAAAAAAAGACGCTCCACAGTTCTGCTTCTATCCAAGGGAAACGCTTACTTTGTTTCAAAAAAAAAAGCCAAAAAAAGAGGGAACGCTTGCTTTGGGAGCCCACCAGCAAAGCTGTCTAATTGAGCTGAGGCCTCCTACACTGTTTTGGGGCGTTACTGCCCTACGCGGGCCTAGAAAGCCTCTTGGTGATATCCAATCCAGCCCAATCCGCTTCTGTCCTGCCACGGCCAAGTGCCAATAGCACCACCGGATAAGGCAAGCGCTGCTCGCTGGAAGGGAGCCAAGCAAGGCAGGAATGGCGCGGGGCGGTCACGTCGCGGCTCTCCCTGCCACCGCGTCTCGCCGCGACGACGACGCCCTACTGCGGCCGCCCTGTCCGAGCCAGCTGCGCCAGGCCGGTGCCAGGACCAGGAGGCGCAAGGCGGCGGGGCCGCGGACGCCTCATGGTGGTGCGGGCCGGCGGGCCGCCCAGCACTAACCAGCTCATCCTCGCCTTCGTGCTCCCGCTCTCCCTCTTCGTCGGCACGCTCGTCACCGCCGCTCGCGTCGCCGACGACCTCGACGAACGATTCCTAAGGGAGGTACGATTCCAGTACCACGGGCTAGCTTCTGTTACTGCTACCAGCTACTGCTTGCGTACTCTACTAATCAGCTGTTATTAGCTTCAGTAACAGAGATTGCATTGCACATCGCAAACGTGATTCTTCTGAATGAATCTTGTCGATACTCATATATTAGTAGAAGTAAAATTGTACTTGTACCTGCGAATAAAATTGTACTCGTATGTGCATCTGGTTATTCCTTTGGTTGGTTGTTGGCAATCAACTTGGCATACGCGAGAGAGCATGTCTGAACTCTGAACTGAAGAAACATATAGACAGTGTTAACACTTGGCGAAACGGATGTCCGTGCATGCGCAGATGGAGATAAACCGAGCGATACTGGAAGAGAACGAAGCGTCCGACGAGGACGGCACCGGCGAGGAAGACGACGACGATGACATTATTGTGTACGACGAAGAGGAGGAGGAAGAGCTGCCACCGCCGGTACCGGTGGAGAAGGAGCCCGCAGTTGTTGGTCCACGCACCAGGAACAGGCCGAGAAGGCAAGTGTAATCAGAGCTTCTCTTCTCCTTGTTCTGGTTCAGGGAGTTTGATTAGTTTGGCGATTGACTCTCTTCTTGGAGATATGCTCGCAAATGCCAAAGTCTGATCGGCAATGCACTGCACGGATGTTATTATATATAGTTTAGCCAATGCTGCAGTCTAGTATTTTTGAACTTGTTGGTCACACATACAGTTGGACCTATATATATTGCTAGATGAAGCAAGTGCAGAATACAGGTGTTGGTTCTGATTTACAGGCAACAACATCTGTGTACCATGTACCCCAGCAAGCTGTAGTGCCGGTCGGTTGTATGTTTTGGTTTGGTAGGAGGGCCCATGCATGAACTCTCTGCAATGCGTTCTTGATGATATGCATATGCTTGCAGTGTATGTATATGTATCTAAGTTTTATAGAGTTCTAAAGCAAAAGGTTTACAGCATCCCGGTGGATGTGTTTGAGTGGAAATTCTCGGCGACCGGCACGTACTCTGCGGCCTCGGCCTATGGGGCCATGTTTCTTGGATCGTCACCGGTACTTGGTGCTCGGCAGTTGTGGAAGGTGGCGGCGCCGCCTGAGTTCGTTTCTTTTTTGCTGGCGATGCACAGAAGAAGATGCTGGACGGTCGATCGTCGCCATCGCCATGGTTTGCAGGACTCCAACTTGTGCATCTTCTGCGACCAGGCGGCAGAGACCATTGACCACTTGATCCTAGGCTGCCCCTACAGTAAAGAAGTTTGGATGATCATCCTGTCTAGACTACAGCCTCAGACCACAGTCACGGCGTCGGATGAGAGCTTTATGGTGTGGTGGCTACGCTCCCGGAAAAGGATTGCTAAGCCCCTTCGTCGTGGGTTTGACTCTTTGTTCTTCCTCGTCGGGTGGTTCCTTTGGAAGGAGCGCAACGCCAGGACCTTTGAGGGGGTCAGCATGACCACTTTGCAGCTTGCGGCACTCATGAAGGGCGAGGCCGATGTGTGGTGCGGGGCTGGCAACAGGCATCTTGCCGGTTTGCTTGCTGCCGCAGGAGTCTAGGGTGTTTTGTTTCTCTTCATTTATTAATGTCGCAAATTGTTCATCATGTAGCACTTTCTCCAGGATCCAGTAGTCTGTAGGTCTACGCCTCGGTAATAGTTGATTACCGTCGCCGCTTTGTAACTGTTTTGCACTTTCTCCTGCTTAATGAAAAGCGTGCAACGGCGTGGTCTAAAAAAAAAGCATCCCGTGGATGACACCATCCCAATAAGTCCACAAACCACACAGATGTTGAAATAACCAGATTAATTCCATAATATAGATTGTTGAAATATTAGGCAATTTTCAGATTAATTTCATAATATAAATCATGACGAACATACATATCCAGCAAACTAACATGACACAAGATCATATTGATCATTGCAAGATTGAACAACATATAACATGGCAAAATCATGACAAGCGGTGTAAGCACAACACAACTAGAACAACACATACACCCTATAGATTGAACATGATAAAATAATAGGATTAGATCACGGATGTAATACCTGCCGATGTAAAAGTACTTGGTGGTGATGAAGAACTGTCGTGAAAGATTTGGGAGCGATCGCGCAAAGAGCGCTTCCCAAAAACTTTATTCGCCTTCTCAAGACGGCGGTTCCGAAAACACCGCCGCCTGATCGGTGGTGCACGCGGACAATCAGTAGGCGGCGGCGGCGGTGGCAAGAGAAGAGGAAAATACTATTTTACTACTTTAGGATTTTTCTAACTGAAACTCCCAATTGTAGTTGTTATTTTGTATTTATTCTCGGGAGGCTTGGTACAAATATACGGGGAGGAAAACTCTCTCGCCTCCACATCAATTAGCAATATGGTATTAATTGATATTGCATCTTTCACCATTACTCATGGGCGAAATAATAAACCCATTAAAGAATACAAATATTAGGCTTTTGAGATCTATCAAAATTTCTTAGTATGAATTTTAGGGGAACTATTCATATATAAATTCTAACAAATACAGAGAAGACCCCTAGAACACCGCCATATTGCACTCAAGGTCAGTTGCATGGCCCATTCCGATCCAACTTCAGAAAACTAATCCATTTCCCCTCTTGAAACACCTCCCGGTACCGGGACATCTGTCAAGCTCCCAATCAGTTCCACTCTGATAAAGGAACATCTCCCATGTCTCCCATTTATCATCCACTTAGTTGAGGCATTATGCCTTTGAGGTCTTGGGGGTAGGGTGGCTTCCTTGAAGCAAAAGGCTGCTTCTTAACTTCCAAAGCCCCCCACGGGGCATCAGCACAAAACATAGTGTACTAAAATACTTTTGTCAATTAGAAACAACTGTCTTACTGAAAGAAAATCAGCACCTAAACTTTTCTCTGAAGTTTCAAAGAGACAACACAGCAACTGCTTAGCAACAACACTGCAAAAGAAAAGGATGAAAACGGATTTAGGTTCGCAGCAGAAATAAGCTGGAATTCTCCCTCTGCTTTTCTTCTTGTGCTAAGAACTAAGATTGTCCTTCCTTAACAGCTTATTTTTTAGAAAGCAGCCAGCCCATAATCATAATAAAAAAAAAAATTAAATGAACTCTAGGAAGTATCTGAAGACTCCAAACCGCCTGAACATGTCCAGCTAACAACCCTCTGAAATTAATCACTTTATAGAGGGATTGAGAGAAATAGAAATCATTAGACTTAACCTTCCAAATTAAGGAGTCTTCTTATTAATGAAGCTCTGGTTTTCTAGTTTAGTTAGCTTCTACAGTCAATTTGTCTGAAATCTTGAACTAAACATGCTAACACTCTCCCAAGTTGCAAAATGATAAGTATCTAATTTTGTACCTAATTTTAATTGATTCTAATTTTGTACCTAATTTTAACTGATTCTAATGAGACACTACTCCCATTCAATAATGATCGATGCATAATGTCAAGACGAAATTAGGAGAAAGCATATATATAACTACATGGGCAAAGAAGAAACAAATCAAGAATGTACTTGTTATGATAAGACGAAATTAGGAGAAACCATATATATATAATATATATATAACTCTCCCAAATTAGTAGAATGTACTTGTTCGAGCGTGTATATATGGACCCGGCGCGTGACACTTGTTTTAATTTTAGGAGAAATTGATGGGGTACGCCGGCGATTTGTCCGGGTTGAAGAGTCCGAAGTGCCTCTCCGTCTCGGCTCCCGGCTTCTGGTCCTCGTTGAACATGGCGAAGATGTAGGTCTCGATGGCGCCGGGGCGCTTGGGGTGCCCTGCCCAACATGTTTGATGAGATTCTGGTTGTAGGTCTGCGCGTTCCCCGGCGTGGCGGCGTCGCTCCCTGCCGACGGCCACCCGCTCTCGGACACGACGACGCCGACGTTCCCAGCACCGGCGTTCTCGAGCGCAGAGACGAAGGTGTCGACGAGCGCGTCGAAGAGGTTCTGGTACGCGTTGTTCCCGTCCTGCACGACGGTGCCCGGCGACGTGAAGAGCGCGTAGCTGAGGTCCATCTGGACCTCGTTGCCCGTGTAGGCGAAGTACGGGTACACGTTACAGAGCAGCGGGGCCCCCGTGCTCTGCAGGTACTCCGCGATGGGGCCCATGTAGTCCTGCGAGAAGCTGCCCTGCGACGGGGGGAACCCCTGCGTGACGCCGCTCTGCACCGCCGTGGACACCTTGATGTTCCCGAGCCCGACGTTGGCCAGCGCCGAGTTGACGTTCTGCATGGCTGGGAGGATGCTGTCGGTGTCCCCGCCGGAGACCTCGTTGCCGACGGCGATGTAGCGGAAGTTGACATTCGGATACGCCTGCACGTTGTTCTGCACCCATGTCGCCGCCGCGCTCGGGTCGGAGGCGAGCGAGGAGAGGTCCGAGTTGGGCACGCCCATGATGACCCCGATGTTGCTGCCGCTCAGCGCGTTCAGCGCGTTGGTGTCCGGAAGTAGATGCGCATGAGGTTGATGCCGTTGGACTGGTAGAGCTGCACCACGTCACTCGCCGATGGCAGGTTGTCGCCGTTCACGCCGTAGCACACGCCGATGATTGAGTGCGTTTCAGCTCCTGGAGTGATCAGTGTCAATCTTGCATGCATTGCACCGAGAGTACGTGCGTGCAATGCGAGTTGTGCGTGCACCAGGAGCTAGGTATATCGATCTGACCTGTGGAACTGGGCCGACGGGCTGCAAACACTCCGAGAAGCAATAATGCCAGTGCAAGCATGGAAGCTCCAAGAAGCAGTGCCAGTGCCGCAACAGCAAGCATGGAAGCGACACCCTGCTTCTTCGCCATCTTGAAATCAGGATCAGGATCACTTGTGCTCCTATGTGTGCAGCAGCTACAAACACTAACAGGTAATTGTAACCACCGATGCTGCACTGCACTCTGCATGCAATTCACCGAGGATGGTGTCGTATTTAAGTCACCATGCGGCGACGCGTCGCGACTCCAACTAACCCCGGGGGCTCCTTGTCGAATACGCAATGAAACACAACGAAAATTGTTGTTATTCTTCAAGGTCGACATCCAAAAAAAGGGTCCCGCTACTGGGTCACGCCTCACGCGTCACGATAGCAATTCATCAGCAAGTCCTCTCATCCGGTCGTCTCTACTTAGCGAAGCCATCAGTCTCTGATTTTATATTTTGAAGCACGCGTACTTCTATCTGGAATTAGTTTCGGGATAATTGTGGCGGTCGCGATCATGTCCCAGGTGCGCTAGCTACAGATTCAACTGATCTCTGCCATTAAGTCCCTAAAAGGTTTGTCTTTCTCGTTTCCTTCCCCATTGTTCTTGCAAGCAGGTTGCTCTATCAACACTTTTTTTGGCGTCATGCTTGCTTTTTATCCAAGGGTATGTTTGCCTTTTCTAGTCTTTTTTTTCTACTGAGTTTTCTTTTTTTGGGGATCTCTTCCTATGGAAGCTGCGTAAACACCATTTGAATTAAACTGCCAAATTAAGGAGCCTTCTTCGGCAAGCTAACTAAACTACTTCTAACCAGATGTTCATCAACATGTTGTCAAGCACACCTTCTAAAGTCTAAGTAAGAGAGTCTAAAAGGTACATTTAAGACTTCTTACATCTCAAAAAGATTAGCTACTGTTTCCGAGTTTCCATTTACCAGACCCATGAAACTTTTTTTTTTTTTTTTTTTTTTTTTTTTTTTGCGAGACCCATGAAACTATTTTGAACAAGGTGTTTAGCCAAACAAAAAAAAAGGTCATGAAGCTGTTGATGAAACTGTACCGAATAGGGCAAAAAAAAACAACTAGTACCAATTTGTGAAGAGAACTATAAAAGATTTTAAGATACACCGGATAAACAAATGGTACCAACTTCTCATGAAGAATGGCAAAGGAAAAAAAAGTCACAGGGTTACCTGATTATCCATGAAATTATGCAAATGAAGCATCCTAAGAAATTGACGGGGAAGTGATGTCATCAAGGCTGAAAACAGCTGTCGTCATCAAGGTACAGGGGCATGTCGGAAGCCGTGTTGTATTCGGGTCCTATAGGGAAGCAACGCTTATTATGCTTTTTAGTGTGAGAATTGAGAAGGCAAGGAGGTAGGGATGTCAAGGTTTAGTTGGAAATTAGGTGTCTTTATTTTGGGTGGTGCCATTCCATGGCAGCCATGGAATTAGTTGCAAATCTAGTACTTTTCCATTACAAATTATAAGACATTTCACTTTTTTTATCCAAGTTTGACCGTTGTATTATTCAAAAAATGTATGCAAACATTATCAAGTTTAAGTTATTCTCTTGAAGAACTTTTATTAATAAAGTAAGCCACAGATGTAATATTTTGCACAATTTTTGAATAAGACGAGCGGTCAAACTTAGGATAAAAAGTCAAACATCTTACAATTTGGAATGAAGTTAGTAATAAATTATTGGTGCCATCGATTACCAACAGAGATAGTATGGAAAAAGAGACTGAAGACATGAAGGCTGCAGCCGGTGAGCTGTTTTGTTACACGGCATTTATGGCATAAATTATGGGTGAAACCAACTCTGAAGGGTCAAGCAGGGAGTGAGTGCTAATACGTAGGGGAGGAGCAGAGCATGTGAGCGTTAAGGCTCGATGGTTAGATCACAATTAACAGAGTCGATCTAAGGGCAGTGAGATAACGATGTGGTGCACCGTGCTTCATATATATATCCCTCTCGTTTCCTAAATGTTTGTCTCTAGAGAACCGTATTTCCCTCACAAACACGCCACAAAAACAAAAAGGGACGGAGGGAGTAGGATATATAGATTAGGCCTAGAAGTACTGTTATAGTCAATAACATGAATCCATAACTAGTGACCACCTAGATCGTAATCATAATTCATAAGTCCAACGTTTATATCTCTCAAATTTGGGATGCCAAGGCTTCCAAAATATTTTAACATACTAACATTCATAAATTAAAAGATGATATGTACATAATTCTGAATCTAATTTTAGATTATTTTCCAAATGTTCTTTAAATTTAGTTCCCAAAATTCTTGAGTCTTCTGCCAAAAATAAATGGGAGTAGCAAAGAAGGGGTCTCTCAAAAGTCACTACCTTAAAATCGATGGCCAAAAAATTGAAGTCCCCAAATTCAAATTGAAAACCGAGAATAAAAGTAGGCTAGTTCCTTTAGTCATGGTTGGAATTGTTACCAAGACGTGTTGTCGATTCCGGCTAGATTGGGCGGAATTGACACCGATTGCTGATCGTCGAGGCGATGTAGATGACGAGGGAGGCGGTGGCGGCTGTGCTGGCCGGGCGGCGTGGCCGTGGCCGCTAGGGACGGCGGCGTCGGCCGCGGCACCGAGGCGTGCGCTGCGTCTTGGCGGCGGCGCGGTGTGTGTGCGTGGGGGTTAGGTTTGGAGCTGGAAGGTAGGAGCTGTTGAGGGGAGCTACCCTTTTAATTTTTCTCGCTTAAGATTCAAACCGATTCATGAGGCCCCTTGTATTTATAGTCCGAGGGAGACTTGCATGCTAAGAAATCTCTAGGAGGTTTCCTTATAGATCGGAATACCTCTTGACAAAGTAATTTATTTCTTTCCCTAAATATTTATTTCCTAAATAATTATTACTTAATGACGGTTTAAGGATGACGACGGACATGCGGGGCGGGTCGCCGGGCGTGCCGATGCACCCCGGCCCCTTGCACGCGCCACATATGGCCCATGCCCCCCCTCTAAATTGGTTCATGACATCTCTCCCTTTCCAACAACGATCCTCGCTACGGGTTCCGCACGGCTAAAGTCGTTGATGGGGCGATTGAAGCAAAGATGATCCGAAGATTGCCGCATCCACTTGTAGAAGGGGAATGAGTCGTATCAAGATGAAGACTCGACCTTTGCCGATGCTGGTCCAATGGATGGAATTCGATGCTCTGAGAGAGTTGCATTGGTGGCCGCGACGAGGGGTGAAAGCCAACCACAAGAGTGTGCGTCCCACCTGGTTGAGAACATCCCGTCGAACCTTGATAATTGCTTGGCGTGGTAGTGGCGGTTCTCGGTGAAGAAGATTGGCACCGATGGCAAGAAGCTCGTTTGCCCTCCACGCGCCAGGTGCTCGCCCCACGCGGAAGCCTCGGCATGGATGGCGAGGTCGCCGGGAGGTGAACACCAATCACCTTGAGTGACACCCAAGCTGCTGGTCCCGCTTGAGCTTGATGGCTCTTGTCGCCGCCGGTGAAGCTCACAAGTCGAGGCTTGCTGAAGATGGAGATCGCCGAACTTTTGGGCGAGGTAGATCGCCGTGGTTCCCTATGTTGGGCGCGCCTGTGCCTGCAGCCACGGTTTGTTGGCGAGTCGTGACGGGCGAGATGTCGGCGGAACATGGGAGCCAACTGGTTTACTCGAGTCGCCCCTACCGCCATAGCCGAAAGTCGATGGCGCTGATGGTCGTTGTTGGCGCCGGTGTCCGTAAGCCCATGTTCTTGATGGAAGTGTCGGGCCATAGGTGTAGTCGATCAAGTCAGAAGTTCCGCTGAAGTAGCTCGAAGTAGTCATTGGTTATCGCCATTGATGGGCAGCTGAGGCCGCTCAAGACACCGTGGTGGAGGTGTCCCGCATTCCGCGTCGCCCCGGGTTGGCATGTAGACGAACCGCAGAAGGAGGAGCGCCGCTCTGTCGGAGTATAGCGGTGTACGATGTTCACGACGCGGGTGACCGGATGGTGGTGCCTTTGCTGGATCCGAGGTTGCCTGATGGTGTTCTCCACCATTGTTGATGCGGAAGGATGTCCAGCAGGTAGCGCATTGTTGTTGTGACAAGTCACGCTGGAACGACCGCTTCGCTTCTGCGGCGCCTCGGAACGCCGGTGTTCATCCGTGGCGGCGTCCGCGGGATTGCCGCTGGGTCGCCGGCGTCGAGGTTGGCCGCGGTCGCCGTGGTTCATGCCCTTGTAGTTGTTTTCGTCGGCTGACGGGCATGGCTAAGACGTAATTGACGCCGGGGGGTCGCCATCATGTTGGCGGAGGACGCGCCGTCGCTCATGGCGCCATGGTAGCTCGCCGCCGCCGGCGGTGGCGCGAGGGGCGCCGCGTCGGAGTCCTGGTGGCAGTTATGATGGCGATGCTGATCCCAGCGACGCCGATGTCAACGCTTAGCGACGCGATGTTGACGCCGTGACGCCGCCTTTGTCGCCCATGCTGGCACCCGATAATGTCAAAGAGGGTGTTGGTAGTGACCGCTAAACTTATTCGCGGCCATTGTAGTAGCCGCCAGACGCTGGTCTGGGTGGGTAGGCTTTCTGGCCGAGCACCGGGTGGACGCCCGCGGTAGCCTCCCGATCCGACCGATCCGGTCGCGCAGAATGGGCATCCTGGGGTAAGCCGCGCCTGTTTGCAAACGCCCGATGATCTTGAGGGTGGACGAGGGCGGCCGCCGGAGCTGCCACACCGCCGGCGGCGCCCACAAGGTGGACGCCGCCGGTGGTGGCCGAGGTGACGTCAGGGCGCCGCACGCCGGCGCCAGGCGCGCGCTGGATGCGGTGTTGCTACCGCTGCGGGCCACCGGGTCGCCGTATGTCGGCGGGGAGCGTTGACGGGAGCGCCATGGCAAATGGGCGCGCAGTTGGCGCGCGCCGTGGGTCGTCGTCGCCGCGTAACGTCAGTTTGGCAGTTGTTCATCCAACTTCCGTGAGGGCGTAAGGTGGCCTGATTTCGCGGGAGCACGAAATTCGCAAATTTCCATCTCGAGCTCGGGCGATCTTGTGGTCAGCCCATCGGATCTTGGCGTTGGTGGTGGTCGGAAGCCGGTGGTGGAATCGCCCCGTCTCAGTGATAATACCGGCCGATTCGCCAGATGGGCCGAATTGACACCGACAACATCGGCGGGCGATGATGACGAGGAGGCGAGGCGAAGGGGCGGCACACGTCGCGGCACTGGCGCCGGGGACGGCGGGCACCGTCGGTCGCGGGCCCGGAGCCGCCAAGGGCGGCGGGCGGCGGTCGCGGTGTGCGTGCGTAGGGGTTAGGGTTTGGAGAGTCAAGGTAGGAGCCGCTGAGGGAGCTACCCTTTTTAATTTTTCGCTTAAGATTCAACCGATTCATGTGCCCCTTGTATTTATAGTCTGAGGAGACTTGCATGGTAAGAAATCTCTAGGAGGTTTCCTTATAGATCCGGATACCTCTTGACAAAGTAATTTATTTCTTTCCCTAAATATTTATTTCCTAAATAATTATTACTTAATGACGGTTTAAGGATGACAACGGACGCGGCAGGCGGCGGCGGTTTACGGCCAAAAAGGCAGGCGCTTGCATGCACCCCTGCCTTGCATCGCCACATATGGCCCCATGCCCCCCTAAATTGGTTCATGACACGTGTCAATGTGGTGTTAGTCGCGGGGGAGGCTTTAGTCCCTATTTGAGACACGAATGCGCACTAAAGGTGCTTCCAAATCGAACTTAAAAGTGCGCGCGCTAGGGTCGAAGTGGAGGTCTTACGCTTAATGAAAACGCGTCGGCTTTAGTTGGGGCGTGGTCTCAAAAAAGTGGGAGGTCTTGAGTTCAAATCTCCGCAACCACAATTTCTTTTACTCGGCATACGTTACCTTTAGTCCTCGTTGACCAAACTAAAACCTCATTCTCTACTAATGAATTTCTAGTAAGTAACCAAACATGGACTAGAGATTAAATTTTAGTCTCATTTAGTCCCTAAATAACCAAATAATAGGAGTAATAAGACTATTTCATCCACTTAGTCCCTATATATTCTTTGTGCAGCAAATTAGTCTCTTAAACCAAATAACTTTAGGGACTAATATTTTATCACTATTTAGTCCCTATATAGTCTTTAGTCCTTAGTCCATTGAACCAAACAAGTCCTAATTAACTCTAAAAAATTGAACTCACTAGAAACTTTCTTGGTGGAGCATAGTTTTTTTTTTTTCACGGGAGATCACACTTGTGCCTCCACCCATGCCACGGCCGTCCCTAGAATGCCAAGGCCGCTGCCCGCCGCTGTGTTCCGTGCCGACCTTGTTGCAAGGGGTTCGCTCTACTCAATCGAGGATTTTTTTTCTATTCCCCTCGTGGTTTGGCGGGGTTTGGCTGAGATCATTCCAAACCTCAACTTTGCGAATGCAGTTTTAGTTTTACCGACGGTTGATTTCTACTTTGATTTAATATTATTAAGTTGAAACAAGACGGCAAGCACAAAGGAAGCGTGGGTCGGGTTCGATGCCATGGTCGGCGGGGGTTGCGCCCGATGCCCATCGACCCTCGTCTTTCCAAACGGTTTTTAAACTTGGAGTGTTTTAGGAACTCTTACACCCTCCATTCCTATTCAATAATGATCGACGATGCATGACGTCAAAATAATCAAGCACTTGCCTTTCATGGATGCACTTTGCAATTTACAAGCGGTTTATTCAATGTTTTTGTTATGTAGTATAGGGTACATATATGTATCTATATAAAATCATCATAGTATGTCTTGTTCGACCGCGTCTATATATATGGACCCGTGTGTCCCGCTTGGTTTTTACGAGAAATTGACGGGTACACGGAGGCGATCCGTCTGCGTTGAAGAGTCCAAAGTTCCTCTCCGTCTCTGGCTCCCGCCACGGTCCTCGTTAAACATGGCGAAGATACTCGAGGATCCAGGGCGCTTCGGCGGCTCCCCGCCCGACATGGTTGATGAGGTTCGGGTTGTATCGCCCCGCTGCTGCCCCCCAGGGAAGTGGCCATCGAACGGCCAGCCACTCGACACGACGACGCCGGGACGCTCCCAAGACCGCCGCTCGAGCGAGACAAATGTGTCGACGAACGCGCCGAATCGCGTTCTCGCGGCCCATTACCGCCCCACGACGGGTTGCTCTGCGAGGTGAAGAGCGCCAGAACAGGTCGCATCTCTACTCTTTTGCCCAGGCGCACGGAACGCCAGTGCAGCAATGGGCCGACTTGGTACCAGAGGTGATCGCGGCGGTGGGTCCCATGTACGCCCGCGAAGCCGCCCGCGACGGC